>JACXGI010003135.1:51391-65591 GCA_016801175.1 Esox masquinongy | reverse complement strand
CCCCAAACGTATCCATTTTTAAATCCAGGTTAAAAACACTACTCTTTTCACGTGCCTACGACTGAGCACTTAAACTTAACCACACTGTTTAGCCTTATAGCTTCCTATGTTTTTATCCCATTTTTAATCTTTTTTTAATCTTTATATGTTTTCTTATTGTATTTTTATTATTATGATGTTTTCATTTGTTTTGATGTTTTAATGTGAATATTTGTTTTTGTTATTGTATTTTTATATATTTTTTATTTCATTTTTCTTTGTAAAGCACATTGAATTGCTTCGATGTTTGAATTGTGCTATATAAATAAACTTGCTTGCTTGCTTTTATATTCAATTTATATTTTTAAAGTTCCATTACCTTACGCAGGTCTTTTGATAGTTCTTTTCTGCTCCCCATGGTTCAGTATCTAGCCTGCTCAGTACATCCACGTGAGAGCTAACAAACTCACTGACTATTTATACACAGACACTAATTGCAATTTAAAAAGCCACAGGTGTGGGAAATTCAACTTTAATTGCCATTTTCACCTGTGTGTCACCTTTTGTGTCTGTAACAAGACCAGACATTCAAGGGTATGTAAACTTTTGATTAGGGCCATTTGGGTGATTTCTGTTATCATAATGATTTAAAAAGGAGCCAAACAACTATGTGATAATAAATGGCTTCATATGATCACTATCCTTAAATAAAAGACAGTGTTTTTGCATGATCAGTCATATTTTCAAAATCAATGCCAAAATATTACAATTTCTGCCAGGGTACGCAAACTTATGAGCACAACTGTATATAGTTGTAGATGCTTACACAAACAGCTAATTTTAGAGTTAAAAACTCTTTGAGGAAATGTAAACAAAATAAAGTTGTGGCCAAAAATATTGGCACCTGTGAAATGTATTCAAATAATGCACAATTTCACCCAAACTGTTGAAATGTAAAATTTGTTTGGTATCCACATACAGTACCAGTCAAAGGTTTGGACACCCCTAGTCGTTCTATTTGACTATTTTCCACATTGCAAGATAATTGTGAAGACATCAAAACCATGAAATAACATATCATGTAGCAACCCCCGAAACAGTTTTTAAAAAAAACAGTTTTTTAACAGATGAAAAATATTTAGTTCTGTAGATTATTCAAAGTAGCCACATTATGCGTTGATGTCAGCTTGGTGTGCTATTTGCATTCTCTCAACCAGCTTCATGAGGTAATCATCTGGAATGTATTTCAATTAACAGGTGTGATTTGTTTAAAGTTAATTTGTATAATTTCTTTTCTTCTAAACGCGTTGGGTGGGTATAGAGGGTGACAATGTAGGGCGGGTATACAGAAGACCATCATAATGTCTGTACTGTAGTAGTCTGCAATATGGCCAGAACAGCTCAAATAAGCAAAGAGAATCAACAGTCCATCATTACATTAAGACATGAGTCATTCAAAACAGAAATGTCAGGAACTTAAAACGTTTCTTCAAGTGCATCGTAAAATCGTAAAAACCCGTAAAATTGTAAAAACTAAGTGCTATGATGAAACTGGCTCTCATGAGGACCGCCACAGGAAAAGTTTATTAGAATTACCAGCCTCAGAAATCAGCAATTAGCTGCACCTCAGATTGCAGCCCAACTAAATGCTTCACAGTAGTTCAAGTAAAAGACACATCAACTCTTCAGAGGACACTGCGTGAATCAGGCCATTATGGTTGAACTGCTGCAAAGAAACCACAACTGAAGAACACCAATAATAATAAGAGAACTTTTTTTGTATAAGAGGACTTCTTTGTGAGACACTGAGTGGATAAACTGATGATCTCCGCATGTCTGGTTCCCACCGTGAAGCATGGAGGAGGAGGTGTGATGTGTGGGGGTGCTTTGCTTGTGACAATATCTGTGAGTTATTTAGAATTCAAAGCGCTCTCAACCAGCATGGCTTCCACAGCATTCTGCAGCGATGCACCATCCCGTCCAGTTTGTGATTTGAGGGATTATTATTTGTTTTTCAACAGGACAATGACCTAAAACACACCTCCAGGCTATGTTAAGATTATTTTAAATAGAAGGAAAGTCATTGTGCTGCATCAGATTACCTGGCCCCCACCACCACCCAACTTCTAGCCTGAATGACTTCCGACCAGTCACACTTACCCCCACGATCATGAAGTGCTTCAAAAGACTGGTCCTGGCCCACCGTAAGTCTAGCCTCCCCCCAACACCGGATCCCTACCAGTTTGCCTACCAATCGAACAGGTCTACAGAGGACGCCAACTCCACAGCTTTACACTCTGCCATGACCCATCTGGACAAAACCAACACCTATGTGAGAATGCTGTTCATAGACTTCAGCTCAGCATTCATGGCAACAACAACCTGTCCCTCATTGCAAAGAAAACCAAGGAGCTCATTGTGGATTACAGGAAGTCTAAAGGCTGCAGTCATGCCCCAGTTCTCATCGATGGCACTGAGGTGGAGCGTGTGCCCAGCTTAAAATCCCTGGGTGTCTCTGAGGACCTCTCCTGGACCCTCAACACCTCAACCCTTTTCATAAATGCAAAGCAGCGCCTGTACTTTTTGAGGAGGCTGAAGAAGGCCCGACTGTCTTCCAAGATCTTTGTACATGTACATGTCTACCCCAGGAACCTCATTGCTGCTATCCCTGCATTTCAGTTGCACATGCTACCTTCAATTTGCCTTCACTGCACATTTTGAATTGCCATTTGTCCTTGCAATGACCTTCATTGCACATCTATACATTACATCCCACCTGTATACTTCTAAACATCCCACTTGTAACATACATTATACTTAATACTTGTAATTTGTATGCCCTCTTCCATTTGCGCTTCTAGTTAGATGCTAACTGCATTTCGTTGTACTGTACGTGTACCGTTCAATGACAATAAAGTTGAATCTAATCTAATCTTCAACCCAATAGAGATGGTTTGGGATGAGTTGGACCACAGAGTGAATGAAAGGAGACAACAAGAGCTTAGGATATGAGGGAACTCCTTCAAGGCTGGTGGAAAAGCATTCCAGGTGACTAGCTCATGAAGCTGGTTAAGAGAATACCAAATGTGCAAAGCTGTCATCAAAGCAAAAGGTGGCTACTTCTGACTAAAATCTGTTATAGTCTAAAAAAAAAAAGTATAGTCTACTTATGTAATGAATGTATCATAAGCAAAATGCATCGGATAAGGTACCCTTACAGTAGGTGTTGAATGTTCGGTTTACTGTCCTAGCTGTACACAATACAAGAGTACGGAGCAAGGATCCACCCTGGCTACTATTCTCTGTTCCTGAAACCAATGCAGGGTTACTGTGTGTTAAACAAACAGCAGTTATAAGGAACTACGGCTGAGCAATCCTCCACTTTAGCGTCTTTTTCGCTGTGTTTTCATTTGATACGAACCATACTAATAACACACTTCCCCTAATGCTGTGTATGACGCATAAAAACCTTGCCATAAATCATTTCTTAATTGTGTTGATGTGCGATCCTGTGGCCAATAACAAATTTAGAGTGAGCCTGAACTACAGATGCATCTGTGTGTGTGTCCATTAGCCACTGTCTATGCCTCTAATTCTTAATTTTGAGGCCTCCTTGGCTACAAACAAGTAGGCATTAGGACTGAATACAATGCATCTCAGACTGAAAAAGGACATAATTTACCCCTCCTGCCGTTCTGACAGTTGATTAGGTATAATTGGTAAGGCGAAGTGGGTCTTTTGTGAATAGGGGGATGTGTTCTTGTGGTAAATCGGCATCTGGAGTGGTGAATATTAATGAGAAAAATATGAATAAAGATATCTGATAGAGGAGTGTAGTTACAAAACCAAGATAAGATTTTCACCACAGGACCACCAACATGGAACAGGAGTCATTTTGAATCCCAGGGATCGTGAGGTAGTCAGTTATGGTGTATTTACCATTAGATCTTAGAGCGAAAAAATAAGACAAAGGGGAAATACTGGGAGATGAAGCACAGAGGATGTGTGGGAGAGAAAAGCAAGAAAGTGAGAACACGTGGGTGAAACTGAAAGATGCAACCAAAATAATAATCTGAGAGTTGCTCAGTAAACTTGCTAGCTGGAAAGCACACCCACACACTCTTATTATAAAGCACAGATGCTGTATAAAACAAATACTGCCTGAGCCAAAATCTTGAAATTGCCTACAATACTCAATTATTAAGGGGAAAGCTGAAATTGGCTGCAGACAAATTGGGACTCATTCATTATTTTATTCTAGGCATAAAATAAAGCTTCACAGCAAACTCAAATTCCAATTCTTTTAATTGCACTAACTATACCAATTTTGCCCATAATCATCTATTTTATTATATCAACACTCACAATAACTTTACTGGTAACGACTTGCAAATGCCAGCAGCAGAAATTATCAAAAAATATGTCCCATGTGGCTCAGTTGGTAGTGTGGCACTTTCAATGCTAAGGTCTGCTAAATGTTGTAAATACTGGTAAAATAAAAAAGAAGGTCCATTGCTTGAACATGCCTTTTTGGAATTACCGATGGGAAACTAGTCCCTCTTTAAATCACACAAGAATAAAACCACACCAAAGGTCGATAACAACACAAGAATGAGGCAACCCAGTTTAAGTCTCAACAAGTTTTAATGGGTTTTAACCTGATACTGCTCTGTGACGCAAAAAAAGAAAGATTTTTAGTGATGAATATTCATGGGGCATTACCCATGCCTCAGCAATCTTCCCTTCCTCTCTTATCAACTGTTATGATAGCATTATCTGAACAAACCATTATCAATGTATGAATATGAATAAACGGTGTCTCAACAGGCTTCATTAACACCTACGCAGCTGTGCTGATTTGACACCAGCCCCATCTAATTTAATATTCCGCTTCACCCCTGACATATTTATGAACACAGATCCACCGATATGAAAAATATCAACGCAACCTGCAAATGTTCATGGGGTGGGGCAAGGTAGAGAAAAAATGGTTAATAATAATAATATTCTATTTTTTATGTCAACCTTGGCCAAACTCGGGAGAACTTGCGAGAACAGTCATAACGTTTAGGTCCTTTACACTTTTAAATCAACATCCAACCCTGCATCACAATGGAGGGTTCTGTGCACAACATTGAATAATATTGATGAGTAGAAAAACACATTGCATTGTCTGCAAACATCCCAGACAGACAGAGTAGACCACAATGCTGCATTAGGGTCAAGTGAAAAATGCTAGGCTGACAAAAAGTATTAGATCTGCATCTGTGTTTCAATGCAGGTGTTAGTTGTCAAAGGACATGGCTGAACATAGAATATTCATAGTGAAACTGTGACTCAACAGTTGGTTTGATCCATATCAGATAGGATCTCAGAAGGCAAGAGAAAAGCTCATGATGATACAAAACTAAAACCAGCTGTTAACCAAGCCCAGGGGGGAGGAGGTGGTACAGGTGGACAAGAGACTCTATAAGACCATTATTTTCATATCAGCAATACAAAGTATTTTTTTTTTATAGAGTCCCATAAACCGCAGCCAAAGCAGTGTTTACTCTCCCCGTGCCCAAAAAGATAATAAAATAAAATTAAAGCTGCAAGCAGCATTTAGCGGGTTTCAGCATTAAGCTATTAGTAGCCAGATTGCAGTTTTTCCAATAGGACACAAATCCAACTCATGTCCATAGCTGTAAACAATATTACATGTATGGTTTCTCCTTTTTATTAGAATCCTCATGTGGCCAAATGGAAACTTCTTTCATATAAACTAAACTCACAACCCTGATCATGTGTACCAAATGTAATGACACTTAACATTGGTCATTTGATGCAATAGAAGTAGCATTTGAAGCATTTTTCACAAATTCGGAATTGCCAAAAAAACATTACGCCCGACTTTAAGGGGCCCGAATTGCAAATATATTCTTTGGGAGGAGATGGACTTTTACACTTCTATTCAACATTTTATTTTAAATGGGTTGAGCATGGTGAGCTTGCAAATGTGGAAAACCTCAACAGCGCCATCGTGTGGATGATAAAATAATCTTAACAGTCATTATGGTTTTATCATCTTTGTTAACATACGCACCAAGTAGAATCATAATACCATTATCCTTATAGAAGATGTGTCTATAAATGTCCAAAACCACGCCCGTGCAAATGTTCATCTGTCAATGGCGGCCATTTTTCTTAACATACTGGCCTGATTGATATAACATTTGAAGACTATCGTCCATAGATGCCAAATATCAAAGTGCGTGAAGATCGGACATTTGTTGCCAGAGGACTACATTTTTGTGTGTTTTTCACAAATTCAAAATGGCCATCAAACCATTAGAGCTAAGTTAATCAATTCCAATGGCAAATATGTTCCTTATGAGGAGGTGGACTTATCTACCTCTATTCATGGTTGTATCTCAAACAGGGTGAGTATGACCTCGCTAATGTGAAAAACCTCAATAGCGCCACTGTGTGGTTGATAAAAAAATCCTTGCAGTAATTTTTTCCGTATGGTACTTGTTAACATACGTAACCAAGTAGAATTATTATACCATTATCCTTGTAGGAGATGTGTCTATATATGTGCAAAACCACACCCCCTCACATGTTCATTGGTCAATAGCATCCATGTTTTTTGACATAATGGTCTGGCTGATATAACTTTTGAATAACATGGTCCCTAGATGCCAAATATCGAAGTACATCAAGATCGGACATTTGGTGCCAGAGGAGTTAATGTTTTAGTGTTTTTCAAAAAATCCAAAATGGCGGAAAATCCATCATGGCGAACTTTATGGGTCCCAGAGGCAAAAATGTTCATCATGAGGAGATACACCTACGTACCAATTTTCAAGACTCTAGGTCACAAGGGGTGGGCAGGTGAGCTTGCAAAAAGTGCAACTTTGGAGGCTTGTGACAGTGCCACCATGAGGCCGACATGCATGCAACTGCACCAGAAGTTGCGGCCCTTGGCCCTTTACTACCATAAAAATTTGGGCCCCTTTAAAGCCATTTAATCTGTATTTTTTGAGGCTCAAGAGACACTGTTGGTGAGGGTAATTAGCATAAATTAGCATACATGATATAGTTAAAGCTAATGAAAGTGTTACCAATGACAGCTCTTGTGTCTGTAGCTCAAACGGTTCAAAATATACAGCCTGGTAGTTAATTAACACTAATTATGCTAATTAGCATACGTAATATCGATAACCATTTCAGAAATTGCAGTGCTTAAACGTGTGAAACAAAGTTGGTTTCGTGTCTGTAGCCCGAACGGTTTAAAATATACAGCCTAGTAGTTTATATAAACAAATTACACTACTTAGCATGTGTAAAATCGATAACTGTTTCTTAATTTGCAGTAGGGATAGCTTAAACGTGTGAAACAAAGTTGGTTTTGTGTCTGTAGCACGAACGGTTCAACAGAAACAGCCTAATAGATAATTAATGCTAATTAATTAAAGCAAATTGCACATGTAAAATAAATTAACGTGTCATTATATGAACAGATGATACCTGTACTGGTAAAGCAAAGTTGGTTTCATGTCTGTAGCATGAACGGTTTCAAAGATATAGTATAATAGTTAATTAACGCTAATTATGCTAAATAGAATACATAAAATTGATAAAAGTTACATAATTTGAAGTTGGGATAGCTAAACTGGTGAATGAAAGTTGGCTTTGTGTCTGTAGCTCAAACTCTTCAAAAGATACAGCCTAATAGTGAATTAATGCTAATCACGCAAATTACCGTACGTAAAATCGCTAAGCATTTCATAATTTGAAGTAGGGATAGCCTAAACTGGTTTAACAAAGTTGGTTTTGTGTCTGTAGTTCGAACGGTTCAAAAGATACAGCCTAATTGCTAATTAATGGTAATTACGCAAATTAGCATATGTAAAATCAATAAACATTTCCAAATTTGAAGTAGGGATAGCCTAAACTGGTAAAAAAGTTGGTTTCGTGTCTGTAGCTTGAACGGTTCAAGAGCTACAGCGTAATAGTTAATTCACGCTAATTATGCAAGTAGCATACGTAAAGTCAATAAACGTATCATTACATTAAATGGACACAGTCAAAACTCTTGAATGAGAATCAGTTTCATGTCTGTAGCTCGAACGGTTCAGAAGATACAGCCTAGTAGTTCATATAAACTAATAACGCTAATTAGCATATGTAAAATCGCTAACCGTTTCTTAATTTGCAATGGGGATAGCTTAAACGTGTGAAACAAAGTTGGTTTCATGTCTGTAGCACCAACAGTTCAAAAGATACAGCCTAATAATTAATCAACACTAATTTGGCTAATTAGCACTAATTATCATATGCAAAATCAAGTACCCTTTCATAAATTGCAGGGTGTATAGCCTAAATGCGTAAAACAAAGTTGGTTTTGTATCTGTAGCTCAAACGGTTCAAAAGATACAGCCTAATAGTTAATTAACAGTCCTCCAAATTAACGGTCTCCCATACTTCTACTTTTTAGGTGTGCTTGCCAAAGGCAAAGCACAACTATAGGTTTCTCCCATACTTCTTCTTCTTCTTATTATTATTATTATTCCTCCAGCTCTACAGCCTAAACGGTAAACGCTATAAACACGAAACCAACTCCAAAACGTCCCACATGCTCGAACTCGGGTTGCTTGAGCAGATTTTTTTGATAGCTATTATACTTTTTAAACTTTATCAATATTTAAATGAGCCACCAATGTATTTCAATGGGAAAAAAGTGTCCATAGACTTGAATGGTAAAAAAGTCAAAAATTTTGGACACATCTCCTCCTACATTTTTTAAGCTATCAAGTTCAAACCAACGCCAAGATGTTCAGTCTAGCCCAACTCGAGTTGCTTGTATTCAGATTTTTGATAATATGTTTACTTTTGTAATTATAAAAATTCAAATTTTGCATAAATGAACATGGGTTTCAATGAAAACCTAGTCTAAAATTCTAGACGCATCTCCTACATTTTTTAAGCTATCAAGTCCAAACCAACGCCAAGATGTTCAGTCTGGCCCAACTCGAGTTGCTTGTATTCAGATTTTTGATACTATGTTTACTTTTGTAATAATTAACATTCAAATCTTGCATAAATTAACATGTGTTTCAATGAGAACCAAAGTAATACAGAGGTTCTAGCGGTTCAAAAGTTACAGCCTAGTAGTTAATTTACACTAATTACACAAATTTGCATAGGTAAAATCAAATAACTTTTCCTAATTTGAAGGAGGGATACCCTAAACGGGTAAAACATAAGTTGGTTTTGTGTCTGCAGCTTGAACGGTTCAAGAGCTACAGCGTAATAGTTAATTCACGCTAATTACGCAATGTAGCATACGGAAAAATCAATAAATGTGTCATTACATCAAATGGAAACAGTCAAAACTCTTGAATGAGAATCAGTTTCATGTCTGTAGCTTGAGTGGCTGTAAAGATACAGCCTAATTAATGCTAATTACGTAAATTAGCATATGTAAAATCAAAGACGTATGGTAGAAACCTATAGTTGTTCTTTGCCTTTGGCAAGCACACATAATAAGAAGTATGGGAGAAACCTATAGTTGTGCTTTGCCTTTGGCAAGCACACCTAATAAGAATAAGCATAAGCATAAGCGCAAGCAGAAGAAGCAGAAAAAGCAGAAGAAGAAGAAGAAGAAGAAGTAGTATGGGAGAAACCTATAGTTGTGCTTCGCCTTTGGCAAGCACACCTAATAATAAGAAGTATGGGAGAAACAAATAGTTGCGCTTTGCCATTGGCAAGCACACCTAATAATGAACCGGAACAAACACAATAGGGTTTCACCAGTGAACTGCTGAAACCCTAATAATGAACCGGAACGAACACAATAGGGTTTCACCAGTGAACTGCTGAAACCCTAATAATAATGAACCGGAACAAACACAATAGGGTTTCACCAGTGAACTGCTGAAACCTTAATAATAATAATAATGAACTGAAACAAACACAATAGGGTTTCACCAGTGAACTGCTGAAACCCTAATAATGAACCGGAACAAACACAATAGGGTTTCACCAGTGAACTGCTGAAACCCTAATAATAATGAACCGGAACAAACAACAGGGTTTCACCTGTGAACTGCTGAAACCCTAATAATAATAATGAACCGGGGGGGAAGGATTCAGCGCGCCACGTCACCGGCCTTCTGACACCACCGCCCATTTCATCAACTCATCACACCTGTTGTCTCGTTTAGCGCACCTGATCATCATCCAGTCATTTCCCCCAGTATATATGTTCCCTCTGCTCCCTTTGTCTTTGTGTGTTATTGTCTCGCCTTCACGAGCACAGTGCAGCTCAATAAATGAATACTTTGCACAGAACGACTCCGCAGTCCGCTCCTCCTTCTTCGCACACCAGAGCTGACATTTCCATTATGTCTTTTAATGTATTAGCTGATGTATAAAATGTCATGATCCAATATACACACATGCTTTATTTAAGGTTATTGGAAGGTAATTTGCAAAAACAGAAAATCATAAAGGCCCACATCAGCTGCCCTATGGTACACCACACCCAGTCTTGATATAAGGATTCCGGGAATCGCAACCCTCTGTGTTTTGTTAGATATGTAACTCTCAATTCATGGTGTGGCATAGAGTTTAAAGTGAAAGCATCTACATGTCTTCACCAACCGGTTACAAAAGACAAAAAACTAAAGACTAAGAATACAGCTCCCATTACCTTAGTTTTGCACAGTTCTTGAACCAACCGGTTTGAATGTGCACTGGCTGACTCTAAGCCTCTCTTGAAAAAAACGTACATTGCGGATTAAGACTATATTCCATCTCTGTCTAATGAGCCACAGAATTGGACTAAGCGCTTGCCTGTTACTTCCTTATGTTATCACAATGAGTGAGTGAAAAATACAGTAGGTGGCTGTTGCGCAGGTTGAGTCTGTCGTGATTTAACTGGTTCTTGATGGATCATGTAAAACAATGAGGACATATGTCCAGCCTTATCGCATTAACGCAGGCTGGTACAATTTGAGACGCACCCATGTGGTTTCCTCGCCTCATAACTCCCATTACTGCCCTCAGGCAAATCCGTCACAGCATAATCATAATGGAAAAATTAGAAAGCCTTTCAACAGCCGTGTTGCACAGTAGGAGATAAATAGGATGCAACCAAGTATTCCCAATGTTCCCATTGAAAAACGAGGAACGCTGGATCATTACAGGAGTGTTTTTCCATTCAGAAGGAGAGGTTTTTAATTATTCAGTTTCCGAAGGTATTCTGTCTGACAATTGGATTGATAAATTAAACATAACAGATTATCTTCAAAGGATGGAGGCATTACTGATGATTAGGTTACAGAAAGGAAGCTCCATCAACTCAAAAACAAATCAAAAGACACTAAATGTAAACTCTCAGCTTTGAACAATTAATTAAGCAAGATTTATTTTCGTTCCAAAGGACCTAAATAAACCAAAACCACAAAAGTGAAAACTCAACCGTACCTCTCAGGAATTACATTCAGGAATTACATTCAGGAATTACATTCGCGAGTACGTTCAGTGTGAACATAAATCTGTGCAATTACGTTTGCTATCAACATATCCCCAGTGCTATTGGTCTTTAATTACTTTTTATGACTTTACGCTATTACGTTGCTCCCATTTTGCCATTATATTGGTCCTTACCATAATCATTTGAAATGAAATGAAAACACATTGTTATGAATAACATTTACAGTTAACGGTTAGGGTTAGGCACGACGATACTGGCGTTAGGGTTAGGAATATGGTTAGGGTTAGGTTATGGTTAGGCATCACAGTCCTGAGGTTAAGGTTAGGATGGAGGTTAAGGGTAAGGTTACAAATACAGAAAATGCTTGTCTAAACAATACAATTCCACAACAAAAAATGTCTCGCATCTGTTTGTAATCGAACTCACAACCATTGGACTAAAAGTCGGTTGCAGAAACACTATTCCGCCATCCCCAACCACAACGCTCATACCTACAGGCATTCTATTTAACTATTAATACGTCCATAACTGCCCCTGGAGGCTGGTTTCTGGTGGTAGGAAAATGGCACTTCTCATATTGTGAGACATTAAGGACAAATAGCACTGGGTTATGTTGATATTGAACGTAATAGCACTGCTGATATGTTCATACTGAATGTTACCACTTTTTCTAAAACAGTTACATATTTATGTCACTGTCGTGCTGGGTTGTGAAAACAGTGGTGGAATAGTAACAACCTACTATACAACTGAGGTTCCAAACCGTTATTCTCCAGGGATCCCATTACATATTTAACAAGAAACCAGGCAAGCCTAGTTCAGCCAGCCCGCAATAGAAAATGTTGCTACCTCGAAATTCGAACCTGGGTCACCCACGTGAAAAGCTGTGTTGTTAAACCACCACACCACGGAGCTGTACATTCACTGGGTGTCACTATAGCCTCTTGTCTCTATCCTGAACAAATTCTCTTTTGCCACGGGCCGTTTTAATAGTTAATTGGCCATTTGTGAATGACATTGATACAGTTAAACTGACAAACGTTTCGTACTAAGTTTACCTCCACCACAAATAGCGGCTATGTATTGTGTTTGCCACTGGCCGTTTTAACAGCGTAATAACCAGTAATAAGCTTTACCGGTATCTACTAACTTACTGGAATAGTCATAAGAATTGAGCAATTGCTAGCGAGTCTGTCAAAGCTATTTCATTTCATGGCATAAGAACATATTTTTTTCTTTCATGGCAGAACAACATACTTTTTTCTTTCATTCGTGAATGACACTTATACAATAACTTTCCCACAAACTATGGAGAGTCAAAGATCAGGACATTACACTCGTCAAATATATCAATTTTTAACATTTTCTCTAAAGTTACGGTTTGAGACGCAATGCAACCATCCGCTAGTCAGTTTTCTTTCTTTGCCATGCTGTCTGGGTGCGCCAACAATCCTCACTCAACAAACCACTGCTGAGGAAAGTCAGGCCGGGGCAGGGAGTGTTCGTGGAAGTGGGTGACTTTTCAAGACAAAGGAAGCACTTGGAGATTATTCTGGAAGAATAATGCATTACAGATGTTATCACCATTAATATTATTAAGCATATTTATGTGAGCTTTAGAGATAGCCACTTACCCTGTGAGTAGAGAAGAATCTGCATCTCCAATAGGGTGCAGGTGAAAAGCTGGACCAGGTTCTCAACCCCCAGCAGAGTGAAAGTCTGGCCCAGGGGGAAGTCGGCCAGAGGCAGCTCCCCTGGCCCAGGCCGCTGACACACAATGGGCTTGTACACCCCATGGAACTTAAGCGAGCGCCCTGGAGGAGGCAGGGGCACCTCATACAAGATGTTGTGGACGTAGCTCTCCAGGGGAAGGGACGGGGGCAAGGGGGCTGTGACGGCCCAGTGCAACTGGGACAGGAAACGGCGGCAGGCATGCATGAACGGCATGGGCGTGATCAGACACAGTGCCTTGGAGACGTAGAGGGTGTCGCGCGATGCATTGTAGCCGCTGCACGCCACAGATCGGCATGAGGAGGACGGTGCAGGATCAGCTTCGTCAAGGCTGCTAGCCAGAGAGTCCATACTGGAAGAAGAGGAGGAAGTGGAAGAGGGTGCGGCCGAGGAAGGGTTCTCCGCCTGGTGCATCTGGTAGAGGGTCTGCATGGCCGAGCAGATCTGAGAGGACGTCACCTCCTCGTAGAACGTGTGGACGAAGCCGTAGGTGCGCGAGCCGTCTTCCCGTGTGATCAGGAAGGAGTGGAACTGGGGCTCTCGGTCGTCTGCCTGCATCCTGAATGACAGACCTTTGGGCATGCATAGCTAAAGAGGGAAGAAAAGAATGATGACTATTAACCAGCTACTAATAACTGATGAAGTGACAAAATATAGCCAGTGGCTTTTCATCTGAAACAAGTACAACTGAGATGAACCTGTTACACACTTACATTCACACCAGACTGTCTGTACCAGACTTTGTGGGAGTGTTTATGTTTACATGTGAGTTTGTATATGTTTATGTGTCACATCACTAATCAAGCAAGCACAAATTGCTTCAATAGCACCCCAGTCAGCATCACTGCCGCCAGCCTGGAAGACTTGGTTGATTATCCCCATTATGTTTATTTGCAGAGCTGAATCCAAAATGTATTACCACACACACACACACACACACACACACACACACACACACACACACACACACACACACACACACACACACACACACACACACACACA
>JACXGI010003135.1:0-51291 GCA_016801175.1 Esox masquinongy | reverse complement strand
CACACTACTTTAATCTGCGTGAGAAAATGAGAAACATCAGAAATTCAGAATTTTCACCCCTGAAAATAAAGTCTGTACCCTTGCAAATAACATTCTCCCATCCACCCAAAGCAATATAAGTGAATTACAAGAATAAAATGGAGAAAAGTGGAAGAATTTCTACCCGAAAGAGAGGGAGAGAAATAAAAACAGGTAAATGCTGCAGACAATAAACATCAGTACAACCTTGCAATTGCCTAAACCAACAGTGGTAAACCAATACACATAGTATATTCAACTAAAGATTGCATTCTGATGAAACGTAATACTACAGTACCAATGTAAATATTACACGTTTATTACAAGTAGGAAGTTCTCTAAATGTATGCTGAAATGTTGATTCTGGGACCGAGAATGTAGTTTGCCTCTGTAGTTTCATAACTGTAAGCTAATGTGAAATTATCATTTTTTTATATTGTTACAAGTTCCTGTTTAGGAGATTTTCAGCAGACAGCAATGATATTAGAAAAATTCTGGAATAGAAGTCTGTCTGCGTCAGTCCATCTCTCTTAACAAAGGGAGACAAATAGAAAGAAGAGCGATATTTAGAAATTTTCTAGCAGCAGCTAATGAGAAACCTAACAAATGTATTATTTTAATTTTATACATGCATATACACCGATCAGCCTTGACAGGGTGCACATGGTCTGCAACAATGCTCAGGTAGGTGGTACGTGTCAAAGTAACGGCCACATGAATGGCAGGACCCAAGGTTTCCCAGCAGAATATTGCCCAAAGCATCACACTGCCTCTGCCGGCTTGCCTCCTTCCCATAGTGCATCCTGGTGCCATGTGTTCTCCAGGTAAGCAGCGCACATGCACCCGGCCATCCACTTGATGTAAAAGGAAACATGACACATCAGACCATTGCTCCATGCTCAGACCATTGCTCCATGGTCCAGTTCTGATGCTTACTTGCCCATTGTAGGCACTTTCGGCAATGGACAGGGGTCAGCATGGGCACCCTGACTGGTCTGCGGCTACGCAGTCCCATACGCAACAAACTGCGATGCACTGTGTGTTCTGACACCTTTCTATCAGTACCAGCGTTAACATTTTCAGGAATTTGAACTACAGTAGCTCGTCTGTTGGATCGGACCACACGGGCCAGCCTTCGCTCCCGACGTGCATCAATGAGTCTTGGCCTTCCTTGGACCACTTTTAATTGGTACTGACCACTGCAGACCGGGAACACCCCAAAAGGGCTGCAGTTTTGGAGATGCCCTGACCCAGTCGTCTAGCCATCACAATTTTGCCCTTGTCAAAGTCGCTCAGATCCTTACACTTGCCCATTTTTCCTGCTTGTAACACATCAACTTTGAGGACAGAATGTTCCCTTGCTGCCTAAATATATCCCACCCACTGACAGGTGCCATGATAATGCGATTATCAGTGTTATTCACTTCACCTGTCAATGGTCATAATGTTATGGCTGATCGGTGTACACAAACTACACACACACACAAACTACACACACACACAAACTACACACACACAAAACATAATTCACTGAGATTATAGGTATCCTCTTATTCCAGTTAGACACAAATGATATGGGGGTGGGGGCGTCAGGGTGAGTGATGCGTCAATGGAGCAATAGGCTCAAGGCAAAAAAACATGTATAGGCCTGTTCATACAAAGTGTATGTTCATACAAATCCCAATTCACAGGCATGAACTTTCCCCTTCACACACCTCGTCTTATCGTCAAACACACTTTCTGACTCAGAGCCCTTGCCAAGAAGAACAACCATCAGTACTAACAGCAGAAACACAGATGAGAGTGACAGTAATCAAAAGAGGGGGAGAAAAAAGGAAAGAAAGACTGAAAGAAAGCAAAAAAGCAAAGGCGAGGGAGAAAGAAAGAAAAAGAGAGAGGGAAGTAGAGCAACAGTAGAGGGAGGGATTGAAATTGTATTTATACAAAAAGCTGTGTGACATAAAAAGCAATCATCGGAGGGACTTTGTGGCCAGGCCTATAGGGGCCGGAATTGTGATTACATGATGGTTCCCTACCCCCTCACCTCTTTCCTCTCACCCCTAGGTATGGAGAGTGGAGGCGGATGAGAAGGAAATGAACGAGCAGGAAAGGTGAAGATTACTGGAGTGGAGATACTGCACATTGCCAGTTGATGAACAGGGGTAAATTACATTTCAATAGCTGTCAATTTATTTTCACAAAAATGCAAAGCTTTTAATTAGGAAAATGTTGAATTTGAAAAGTTTTGTGAACATTTTGAATGGACTGGAATTTCAGTCAAAAGAGAATGAGCTGTTGGATGTATTTCTGCATTTGTATGGTGAAAATCTTACAAATGGTACCTTTAAATTTGGGTCTGAATTTCATAATAATTTTGCCAGTGGAACCATAGCTGCACAATGTTGGTGTCCCATTTCAGATCTGAACCCACAAGGAAACATACTGCACATTGGTCAATTTCCATACAGATGTAAGGGGAGAACCCTATGTGAATAATTGAGTGGTGCAGATGCCACAGTGCCCACACCAGTGGAAAAAAAGGACCTTGCATCGCTAGAGGCATGGTCAGCAAGTGCCCAACGCTTTTTTGAATGCTCCAGAGGGGTAGGTGTCAATATCAGTTAGTTCACCTGGGGCTCAAACTGCTGGACTTGAAAGACGTAAATAACCACAGGAACACACACACACCATACACAGAGTACATTCAATCCAAATACACTTCAACCACGCACTTAAATTAACCAAGGTCATTGATAGAATGACAGGTCAGAAGTACGTTTCGTACTCTCCAGCCAAAACAGAATGTCTCAAGCAGGGCTTGAGTGAATCAATACATTTAATTTATATTCTTTTTTTCGCAGCATACGAATAACAATCCTTATGAATTAATTCTTTGTTTTTTGTTGTCATGGATGAAGATATCTGACAATATAAAGATTTCGTCTTACATAAGCCCTCCACCCATCAAGATGAAACATCTAAATCGGGATCCAAATCAAACTACAGCAAAGTGGCCACAGTTCGAGTAACGTCGCCTGCAAAGCCCCCTGGGTAAATCCACAGAGATGGATTTGGTGCCTTTTGCCCTGTTACCCAAGATCCTCTGAGAGAGAAGTCACAGCATTGTGTCTTAATCCTGGGCCTCTCCACTCCAGTGTGGGTTTTGTGTCTGTGTGTGTTGTTGCCTAAAGCCTTGGTTGCAATAATCCTAGCATGTCCTCCCTTTCCCCAGTAAAAAAAAATAATCAAAAAGTCCTTTCTCAGCTTAGTGGCGCATTGGCAATAGCGCTGTTAATCCTCCTCTTGTTCCACGATACGGTAATTTCATCTATCCATCCATCCATCCTACCGCCCTGCAACACGGTGCACCTACCATGTTGACAGCATCCTGGTCAAAGGGGTTCCATTCCACGTTCTCAGGGTAGTGTGCCAGGACTTTAGACTTGAATGTCCTCTTCAGGGGACTCTGCTCAAAGTTCTCCCCTAGAGTGAGAGACAGGGATAACAGACAATATCAAATCTCTTTCACAGTAGATTAGTTAAAAGTGCAATTTGTGCAAAAGCCTAATTCTTATATTTGTGCTCTTACACGCAAATGTACAGGTGTGTAGGTATGAAAATATGTTTGATCCCAAAATAGTGTGCAGGTGTGTGTGCTTGTGAGAATTCACAGGAAGGGGATCACACACAATTTCCTTTAATGACTAATAACTTCAGTTAACTTTAGCTATCGTTAGCAACGAAAAGTCAATTGACGTAATCAAGGCTTGTGAGCAAGTATTTTTAGCTAGCGGTGGCTAAAGTTAGCTCTAGTTGGTAATGGCTATTAATAGAATCATGGATTCTCTTGGCCCATATACAGCATGTCTCTCAGGGTAAAAAAACATCTAACAACAGTTGCGGGAATAAAAAGAAAAATCCTCCTTTCAGCTTTCCATCCACGCACAGTAAATTATGAAAAGAAACATTCCCCCTTGCTGTCTAGCCTAATACTCATAGTTCCCATTTTGACAACTTCCCCCAAAATGCCCCAAAACTAGATGCTATAGGCTGATGAAAGTGCAACACCAGTACCAGAGTGTATCAAATCTAATGGACTAGGAGCACAGCCATGTTGGCTGTAATTTGACCAGGATGGTCTCAGGGGAATACATAGCATAGTATTCATACAATCCATGACAGCCAAATACGTAAGATACGTTATAAATACAGATCAGCCATTAAGGGCACTGGTGGGCGCATTTAGAGTTAAATAGAGGGGCTGTTTGCTAGGGTGGAGGTTAGGGATGGGCAGAAACATCAATCTTAATGTTTGCAAGCTCAATTACATGAAAAGGCGATTTTTGTTTTTGTTGTGACAGCAAATTTCAACCATAACCTTTTTAGTTTTCTAACCATAACTTGAACATTAACCACAAATCTTAACCCTAAACCTAAAGTTTGGGCTGGGACTGTGTCATTTCATTCACTTAGCTACCTCTCTAAGCTAACTAATGTGTGGCGTCTCTTGACTGAATCTGATCCATTCCTCTCACTATTAGGTTCTAACTGCAAACTCTAGCTGTCCATTGGGGTTCATTACTGTCGAGGTTTAACACTAAAACAAAGAACCGTGACCATGATTGTTTCACCAATGACTGTTGCTTAGAGACTTCAGTTTTTGACTATGCAGAAGCCTTGGTGTGCCTATTGCTAATCCAGACACCATTTCATTAAACATATGCGACCAGTAATCCAAAACCATAAACAAGAGGGAGACACAGCCATTGATTTTAAATATGTCAAAAGAAACATCATTTGGACTGGATTAAATCTATCTTCATGATTGTGTCCAATTTTGATGATGCCAGCGTGGTCCGGATATGGATGAAGGAAATGGTGGGAGGGCCCAAGTGATTGTTTAAAATGTGGTACATCAAGCATATTGTGGTGAATGCGACTCCCCGGGATCCATGAAAACTGAGTGTAATACAATGTGCAGAAATTTTAAGATCAATAGTGCCTCTCGGGTGGCGCAGTCTAAGGTGTTCTTTTGGAACACAAATCTAACCAATATGTAGGTTCAAGCCTTTACTGTGCTGCTAGATCGGTAGTAGCTGGGTAGCACCGTGGGCGAGGCAAATTGGTCAACATGGCCAGAGGAGCAGTGATGCATTGTCAGCAGAGAGGTTTTGCTCTCATTGAGCTCTAGCAACTTCCTCAGGTGGTTGAGTCACCTGACTTCCTTGTTGGAAAAGTAGTGTGTGGGGAGGGGGGGGACAGGCTTGGAGCAGATGCCTACAAAACTTGCTGCATTTTTAGTCAGTCCAGAATCCATTGAGAGTTGCTGACAGTCAGGGCCATCAATACAATTGGAGATTATGGGCAAAGGATTAAAATAGGGGGTGTTAAACCATGTTTTTTGGTCTTGGGTGGTCTAGCAGTCTAAACTTTCACTGCAGTGCACTGATGTACCAAAGCTGTAAGGTTTCACATCTGGCCCACTGCCTTTAAAGCAAAATACTCCTCTATCTTTTCCCAAAGTCTTTAGTCAGTAATGCATAAATATGCCCCAATAATAATAATAGTAATAAAATATTGTCAAGTTTCAAAGTTACAGTTTTGGCCAAACACATTGTACTGTACGTGTTGTAAATGATTCTATTTGCTGTTCTATTGGGGCAATCTAATGGGCAGTTATCAAGAGGCAATCTTTTTCCTTTACTTGTGAAAATGGAAACGGAGGAACTAAAGTGTAGCCATTGGAGTGTAAGGGCTGTAAATGGCAGGAAATCAAAACAAAAACATTGGAGGACAAAGCCACCATGTATTCACACACAGACACACACACTTCAAAGGTGAGAAGCTGATGATCACAGAGCGCAATTCTGCAGCAGTAGTCAACAAGGTAAAACGAGGGCAAAAGGGAGAGCAGGGGAGAGCCAGAAGCAGGCAGACAGCTAGCAGGTGGGTGGGCGGGCGGGGTGGGGGTATGGGTAAGTGGAGAGCATGCAGGGGAAGACTGAGGTGAGATGGGGACATACTGCTGGGTTAATAGGAGAAGCCAACATTCCAGATGGGAGAGTAAAGATGTGTTACTCCCTGACCGCCTCCACTTTTACGGATGTTGATGGTCCATGTGTCTTTGGTTACCCCTCCAGGTATCAGTGTATTTTTTAGGGTGGGTTTATGCGTGTTACGTTTGATGAATAATGCAAAGGTCAGTTGACATTTCAGCTTCTGGTGAAAACTCTCTGACATGATGGAAGGAAAAAAACCTCAAAGTTACGGTTGGATGACCCCGTTGCTCCAGAGGGGCATGGGTGTGTGTGTTTGACATAAAGATAAAGGGACAGAGTAAGCGGGCAAGGTGCCCTGTTGCATTAGCAATAACAGCGGCTTAACATCTTAGAATTGTGTATACATGCTTAAGACATCCCATCACTTTCACAGAATATCTAAAAAGTCTAGTGTTGCAAGGACTACACACACACACGTACACACACACACACCTGCCATCTCTTGGCTGGGTGCCCTGTGCGTGCCAGTGAGTTAGTTCCTGGTTTCAGTGTCAGTGTGGAGGTACAATGATTTGAGCGGTCACGAGAAGGACAAGGACATCATTGACAGAGCAGACAGGACAGGGGCAAAGCCTTTGTAATGGCACGGTTTCTTCATCGTCTTCCTTGTTACCTGCTCCGTCTCTCAAAGTTAAATCAGGACATGCACATGAAACGAGGGAGGGAGATTAAGAGTACTGACAAACAGAGTCAGCCAAACAACTGTCAGAATTAACAGTCAGTGGAGTGGAGTGCACTAGCCTGGTGAAACTCTTTCGTTAAAGAAAGAGGTAGATTATAATGATGAGGAGGAATATAATGCGGGTAGAAATAGCCAGCGTCAGCGAGAGATGAGTAAATGTTTTGCATAACTTGGTCGGCATATAACTGCTGGGGAAGGGTGGACTCCCTAGAGGGAGGGAGAGATAGGAGGAATCAGGTGATAGGGAGGAAGAGAAGTTCGCAACAGAGCCAACTGAATAGATAATTCATGTTGAGTAAGGTAGCATTTCAAAGAGGCGGAAGAAAAGGGAGATTAAGGAGGAGATAATATACAAATTAGAGCTTGTGGGGGATCAAGGAGGGATTAGTATTTTCAATGAGGTACAGTTTTCTGTGTTTACCTGTGGCTGTGGCATCGGGGTCCCTGCCTTGGCGGTCAGCCTCTAGCCATCGATACAAAGCTATAGCGGAGGCATATGCAGAAAAGGGACAGAGAAAACAAAAAACAAAAGAAAAAAACAGCCCATGTCAAACCAAACAGAGGAAACACACACATACAATAAGCAAAATGAGTCAATGGTTAAAGCATGATGAATGAGACATAGCAGTTTTACATAGACCATGTCAAAAAACAAATTCCCATAGTCTCAAACATCTTTCTTTGCTCACCTCCTCCCCTTCACCGCCACTGATCTCACAATGTTTGATAGGTGTAAGCAATTCACCATCCATCTATTTGGATATTATATCCATTAGGGCCAGTAAAGAAAGAGAGGCGAGCTGGAGAAGTGGCTGTGTGGGGGTATCGGGGACAGACTGAGTAAATGTTTCACAGCGACGGTATGACTGAGCAGAGGGTGCGGTGGCTTATGACTTATTGTTAGTGAGCAACAGTCCGTGTGGCTGCAGGTCATTCAGATAGCATTATTAAAGCTGCAGCCTGCACAAAGCAAACACCTAGACCAGTAAAACTCTGTTAGTACACATCAGCCCGATCCATGAAGTGTAGCAGCACTCACAAATTGAACCAAACACCTAACATGGATAAAGCTACAGGGACGATTATGTTTCTTGATTATACTGTTTCTTGATTATTCTGTTTCCGAAGGAGGCTAAAAAGCACTGCGTTTTTCTGTACACTGCGGATGAGTATTTAGAAATGATCAGCAGGTCAATATTCCTCTAGAGTGATTTCCCTACATCTTGTCAATGTAGCAAAATCATGGAGCAGATATCTTACACCAACATGTCTATAGAGATATTTTGAACATATATAGTAAAACCCGCCAAGCGGGACCACTAGGGTGTGTTGTTTTTCCTTTGTTTTGTGTCTCTCAAGCTCTGCTCCATTTTTTTGGGCTCCATGATGACAAGATCTTGGCCAATCGGTGATGGGGAGTACTGACCCACTGGGCATTTCCATTTCTGAATAGTCAACATAAAAATACAGCTGTAATAGGTTGATTTCTGAAATTCCTGAGATATTTGTACAGAAGCACTCATACACCAAAGGCAACATAATTCAATCTTACATGATCAGTCTTACTAGTATAGTAAAATTAGTAACTTTGGGGGAGTGAATGATGGTTAAGGTTAAAATTACAATTAGATTTTGGCATTAGGGGTTAGGTTTAGGGTTGAAGTAAGTTTTTGGAGATTAGGTTAGAGGCACGATTTAGGAAATATTCTTCATGAATTGTTCTTAATTGTTGATCCTCACAAAGACAGAAAAACGTGACTGTTTGTGTTCGTACATTTACTATGATAAATATGAGATGGCGTTTCTCTCACCCACTCCCCAACTTGTATTAAATCACAGCAGTACAGCACGTTTCTGTCCACTGGCCAGGCACATATGTATGAGCTGTCTAATGATGAACCCTAATGTTAGCACTTAACTTAGGAGCAACAAAGGCTTGGAAGTCATTATGTCTGCCACGGTCATTACTCCACCCAGGACTCTGCTACACTCATACTGATCTCATGCACACACACACACCTTAGTATCTAAAGGTAAGCCCTTTTACTGCTTTGTGAAATATAGACGTATATTTATACCTTTAATCATATATACAAAAGTGTAATTTTATCATGGCTGGCGTGTGTAGGTGATTATTGAACAAAAGATGCATTCTTAATAGCATGCCTGTTTAAAAAAAGGTTAATAAAACAAAACGTCATCCTTAAATCCATGGAAGCGTATAGTTAACTTAAATCAAATGTTAATGCAATCCCACACTGCATTTTCATTTTCCACTTTTGCCTGCACTATTTGAAATATGACAATGCAATCATGAGGCAAAAGTGGAAAAAGAAAATGCAATGTGGGATTGCATTAACATTTGAATTAAGTGAACTATATGCTTCCATTTAAATCTAGTGCAAAATATGCAACTTCTGTAACTTAACCAGTTGAGGATTTATAATGAATGACCTTGATGCACAGCAAAAAAAAAAAAGAGTACAAAAAAAGTCCTGTCCAATGCAAGAAACCCAAAACCAACCGCTGCCTTCTCTCTTCATCCTCTCATCACTCCATCTTGCTTTCTCTCAACCTGCAACGGTACAAGTCTGCTCTCTTTTATGTCCTTGTTCACAGAGCGATTCATCTCACCAGCAAGGACCACAACACGCAGATGTTGGCCATCTGTAGCTGATGGTTACCTTCAGGAGTGTGGGGCCACTTTGTTTCAGTTGGTGCCACATTGTGAGGGCACACGCACGCACGCACGCACGCAGGCACATTGATCTGTTCTCCCAATAGAACACTAGTATCACCAGTTTGGAGTGATTGTAGTGATCATTAATGGCATAGTGATCAAAGTGCAGCCATATTACATTGATTACCTATTGGGATTCTACTGGGAGACGAGGCGCCATGAACACCTGCACTTGCTCAATACACTGTGAAACGATACTAGTTGTTATTGATGCCATAATACAATACACTAGACAGTCCCATTCCAAAAGGTAGTACTACATTATCAGTACAATATGCTGTAAAGCACTGAAGGGAAGAATACTAGGGCTGTCACGATATCAGATTTTCACTACACGATTATTGTGGCCAAAAGAATTCACGGTAATGATATTATCGCGGTATCTATAGAAAATTTGAAGAAAAAAAATGCTGTCAGTCAAATTAATCTTCAACTTTGTTTAATGTGTTTATTTTTCTCTTTTTGGCAAATTAATTACACTCAAAATACGAGTGTATGGAGGTGGAGAGAGTCTGCAACCATAATTGTACAAACAACAAAATAAAAGCGTACAAAAAGAACAATTACACTTAATGGATAGTGAAAAGGCAACCAGATGAACTGAAAAGATCCACAAGGCCTAACACAGAGAGGAATTTTTGGAAAAATACAAAACATTTTCACCTAGTGAATAGGCTACGAAAAGGTGTTAATTCAAACACTAGCGTATAGGTCCAGTGTATAGGTCCAGACTCGTAGTTTAAGCAAATGCATCATTTGTCTATGAATAAGCTATGGAAAAACCCAAGAGGAGTTTTTGGAAAAATACAACGTCCTTTTTTCCATGTGAATGGGCTAATAAAACGGCGCGTCTTTGTGGATCTCTCCCGGGGGTTTTCGTGGGGCTAACAAGTTGATTTCAACGCCAGTGCATAGGTCCAGTCTCCTTGTTTAAGCACATATATCATTTGTCTATAGGTGACATGAATAAGGTATCAAAAAACCGAGAGGAGTTTATGGAAAAATACGACTTCAGTTTCGCCTAGTGAATCCGATATTATCATACATGTATTATTAACATGATATCAATATTTCATTTTTTAAATATCATGGTTATCGTCAAAACTGGTATATTGCGACACCGCTAAAGAATACATTACTAATTAGTAGCACTTGTAGGTATTGTGATGATGTATTGAGTTGAAATGGACTAGACGTAATGGATATTGAATAATAGGCTGTAAAATACTATTCAGTCACTTGGCCTTGGTGGCCTGCTTGATTCTAATGGATAGAGATGAATCTGTCCACAATCTCCTCCATATACAGGTGCATCTCAAAAAATAAGAATATCGTGGTAAAGCTAATTTTTTCCCGTAATTCAAATCTAAGTGACACCTTCATATACAGTTGTGCTCATAAGTTTGCATACCCTTGGAGAGTTGGTTATATACAGCTCTGAAAAAAATTAAGAAACCCCTCCTATTTTTTCTTAAATCAGCATCTCTACATGTATGGCAGCCATTCCATTCCAGTGTCTGTTAAATTCCAACACAGGCACACCTCATTTTAATTAATAAGGTACTGATTAGGTGAGTAGCAGAACCAAATCTAATTTAACAAGGAAAAGTATAAAAACCACTGCTGTGGTCATCACTATCCTCTTGTAATAGGACCAGCTGGATGGCAAAAACGGTGCAAGTAGTACCACAAAGGTAATTTGAATTTAAAAAAATAACTATTCAGCATGACAAAAGAGTTGAAAAGAAAAGCTTTGAGTGAGGAAAAGTAGGGTTCAATTGTGGTTTTACTGGCAGAGGGATACAGTGAGCGTCAGGTTGCTTACACCCTGAAAATTTCAAAGACGGCGATTCATAAGAACAAGGTCAAGCAAAAGACACTGGGGACAACAAAGCTACAGACTGGCAGAGGGCGAAAACGACTGTCCAGTGACCGAGATGACTGTCAAATCATTCGAATGTCACTCAACAACCGTAGGATGACATCAAGTGACCTACAAAAACAATGGCAAACAGCAGCTGGGGTGAAGTGCATGGCATGGACGGTTCAAAACAGGCTCCTAGAGGCAAGGCTGAAGTCGTGCAAAGCTAGATAAAAGCCCTTCATCAATGAGAAGCAAAGAATAGCCAGGATGAAGTTTGCAAAAGACCATAAGGATTGGATCGTGGAGGAATGGAGTAAGGTCATCTTCTCTGACGAGTCAAATTTTCAGCTTTGCCCAACACCTGGTAGTCTAATGGTTAGACGGAGACCTGGAGAGGCCTACAAGCCAAAGTGTCTCGCACCCACTGTGAAATTTGGTGGAGGATCGGTGATAATCTGGGGATGCTTCAGCAAGGCTGCAATCGGGCAGATGTCTTTGTGAAGGACACATGAATCAAGCCAAGTACAAGGTTATCCTGGAAGAACACCTGCTTCCTTCTGCTCTGACAATGTTCCCCAACTCTGAGAATTGGTTTTTCCAGTAGGACAATGCTCCATGCCACACAGCCAGGTCAATCAAGGTGTGGATGGAGGAACACCAGATCAAGACCCTGACATGGCCAACCCAATCTCCTGACCTGAACCCCATTGAAAACCTCTGGAATTTGATCAAGAGGAAGATGGATGGTTACAAGCTATCAGACAAAGCCGAGCTACTTGAATTTTTGTGCCAGGAGTGGCATAAAGTCACCCAACAGCAATGTGACAGACTGGTGGAGAGAATGCCAAGACACATGAAAGCTGTCATTGAAAAACAGGGTTATTCCACCAAATATTGATTTCTGAACTCTTCCTAAGTTAAAACATTAGTATTTTGTTGTTGAAAAATGAATATGAATTTGTTTTCTTTGCATTATTTGAGGTCTGAAAACAACATATTTTTTTGCTTATTTTGACCAGTTGTTTTCTACAAATGAATACTCTAAATGACAATATTTTAATATGGAATTTGTGAGTAATGTTGTCAGTAGTTTATAGAATAAAACAAAAATGTTAATTTTACTCAAACACATACCTATGAATAGTAAAACCAGAGAAACTGATAATTTTGCAGTGGTCTCTTTATTTTTTCCACAGCTGTATGTCCCATTTGTAAAGAAAACATGAGTGAGCAGGCAAAACACATCTTTTATTTCTTATGGGATTCACAACTGACCCCTGTTCAAAAGTCTGCATACCCTTAGTTCTTAATACTGTGTATTGCCCTCTTCAACATCAATGACAGTGTGCAGTCTTTTGTCATAGCTGACTATGAGGCCCCGAATTTTGGCAGGTGGTATTGCTGCCCATTAGTCTTGGCAAAATGCCTCCAGGTTATGCAAAGTCTTTGGTCGTCTTGCATGAACCGCACGTTTGAGATCTCTCCAGATAATATTGATGATATCATGATATTAAGGTCAGGAGACCGTGATGGCCACTCCAGAACCTTCACCTTTTTCTGCTGTAACCACTGGAGGGTCAACTTGGCCTTGTGCTCAGGGTCATTGTCATTCTAGAAAGTCCAATAGTGACCCATGCGCAGCTTTCGTGCAGAAGAATGCAAACTGTCTGCCAGTATTTTCTGATAAGATGCTGAATTCATCTTGCCATCAATTTTCCCAAGATTCCCCACACCTTTAGAGCTCACACACCCCTACAACATCAGTGAGCCACCACCATGCTTCACAGTGGGGATGGTATTCTGTTCACTATAGGCCTAGTTGACACCTCTCCAAACATAGCGCTTATGGTTGTCTCAGCCCCAAGGTCTCTTTAGCATCAATGACAGTGTGCAGCCCCAAGGTCTTACGCTGCTATATTATTGTGCCAGGGGAGTAGGGTCAGTTCTCCTTCTCCACTATAAATCCTTGTCGATCTAAGGAATGCATTTTCTGAATTTTCCCTGCATCCTGCCCTGTTTTAAACTTAGGAGAACATGAGGTCTTGGCCCACACCTCCGGAGTACCAGGCTTGAAAGACTCGTTGTCCCTGTCCAAAGACCTCCTGCTTGTGTTGCAGATCAAGACGATACCTGACGATTTCAGCTGCCACTCTGCTGACCCCCCCGGGTTTAAGGCCGGGTATTTTGTAAAAGCACTTTGTGACAACTGCTGATGTAAAAAGGGCTTTATAAATAAATTTGATTGATTGATTGATTGATTATGGTTGTGACCATAAAGCTCTATTTTGGTCTCGTCATTCCAAATTACAGTGTGCCAGAAGCTGTGAGGCGTGTCAAGGTGTTGTTGGGCATATTGTAACCGGGCGATTTGTGGCATTGGCGCCATAAAGGCTTCTTTCTGGCAACTCGACAATGCTCATTTTTGTTCAAGTATCCCTTGAAACAACCACACCGTCTTTTTCCAGAGCAGCCTGTATTTCTCCTGAGGTTACTTGTGGGTTTTGCTTTGTATCTACCCTGCTCAGTGCATTCACGTGAGAGCTAACAAAGTAATTTACTATTTATACACAGACACTAATTGCAATTTAAAAAGCCACAGGTGTGGGAAATTCACCTTTAATTGCCATTTTCAACAGTGTGTGTCACCTTGTGTGTGTCTGTAACAAGGCTCAAGATTCAAGGGTATGTAAACTTTTGATCAGGGCCATTTGGGTGATTTCTGTTATCATTACGATTTAAAAAGGAGCCAAACAACTATGTGATAATGAATGGCTTCATATGATCACTATCCTTAAATAAAAGGTCAGTCATATTGCATGATCAGTCATATTTTCAAAATCAATGCCAAAATGTCATAATATCTGCCAGGGTATGCAAACTTATGAGCACAACTGTATACTAGATTCATTACACATGAAGCGAAACATTTCAAGCCTTTTTTGTTTCAATCTTGATGATTATGGCTTACAGCTCATGGAAATAAAAAATCCAGTATCTCAAAATATTAGAAGAAAAAATTTATAATACAGAAATATCGACATGAGAAGAGCTCTAATCAGCTAATTAACTCAAAACACCTGCAAATGTTTCCTAAGTTTGTTAATTTATGCACTCAATACTTGGATGGGGCTCATTTTGCACAAATTACTGCATCAATGTGGTGTGGCATTGAGGCAATCAGCCTGTGGCACTGCTGAGGTGTTATGGAAGCCCAGATTGCTTTGATAGCGGCCTTCAGCTCGTCTGTGTTGTTGGGTCTGGTGTATCTCATTTTCCTCTTGACAATAACTCATAGATTCTCTATTGGGTTCAGGTCAAGTGAGTTGGCTGGCCAATAAAGCACAGTAATACCATGAGCAGCAAACCAGTTACCATTCGTTTTGGCACTGTGGGCAGGTGCCAAGTCCTGCTGGAAAAGGAAATCAGCAACTTCATAAAGCTTGTCAGCAGATGGAAGTATGAGGTGCTCTACAATCTCCTGGTAGATGGCTGCACTGACTCTGGACTTGATAAAACACAGTGGACTAACACCAGCAGATGACATGGCACCCTAAAACATCACTGACTGTGGAAACTTGACACTGGATTTCAAGCAACTTGGATTCTGTGCCTCTCCAATCTTCCTCCAGCTGATTACAGCTCTTCTCAGGTCAACATTTATGTATTGTAAATTTTTTATTCTAATATTTTGAGATACTGGATTTTTAATTTCCATGAGCTGTTAGCCGTAATCATCAAAACTTGAAATCATCAAGGCTTGAAATGTTTCACTTTATGTGTAATGAATCTAGAATATATGAAGGTGCCATTTCTAGATTTGAATCACGGAAAAAAATTACATTTCTACGATATTCAATTTTTTTGAGATGCACCTCTACATACCTTTACTCTTTCGTTCAACAGTGGGCCCCTTGTGTATTATACCAGCCTAAAGCCATTTGGGCTTAGCTTTACCAAATTGACCATATAAAGAATTGTGGATCAATATTTAAAGAGATAAATCACAAGCACATGAATGCACACAGACAGACTCGCATACACAATGTGTGTGGGTATGTCCTGAAGCTTCTCGTGAGACATGGGACCATGACCGCAGCTAAACAGGATTAGACACAGCTCCCAGATTAACACTGACTCAAAAGGCCAACAGATAACAGCTGCATCATCCGCCGTGGAGACAATACAGCACACACGTTTGAAGACAAAACACTTGTAAACAGAGGAGAAAGCCTCAGAGCATTCCCCCACTGTCACCGATGCAAGTAAACAATTGTGAAAAATCATGCTCAAAATGAAGTCTTGACGATTTGCACACACCTGTGCTTCTGACATAAAAACAACAAGAACACATTCGATTTCACAAAACAACTATTTGTCACAGATAAATTCCTTTTTTTCAATTTCCGCTTCAAGGTCAGACGGAGGACAGCAAGATGACTGTTCCCTCGCTCAGCGCCGTCGTGAAGAGGGCATGTCTGGTTGCTATGTGAACCCCTGGTGCAGTCCCATTAGAAGTGAAAGGAGCAGTCTAAACACAGAACTCAGTAGAGCTGGATCCTAATTGATTTTCTACACATTATAGGACACCCAATCCCGCCGCATCCCGAAGTATCATACTTGATATTACAGTTACACTTTCTGAATCCAGGCCCGGGTTTATCAGAGATTTCACTACGGCTCATAAACCAGAGACCAAGTTAGCCAGGAGACTTTTACATTATAGCACAAGACCTGTAAAACAATAACAGCAAAAAGTTGTGCGTGTGTGCGTGTGTGTGTGTGTCAAAGAGCAGCCAGATGAGCATGAAGATTGCTAATGCTTAATGAGGTGCATCCTTCCTGATCTAACTGGAGATAGTGAGATAACCGTTAAGAAAAAGATAAGCAATGAAAAGCTAGCAATTTTTAATCACGTGCATGCACGCGCGCACAGCAAGACACTGGGAAGAACAATAAGAGGCCGCATGACCTTTAATCCCTGGAGTTATAAGGGAAACAACGTTTGTCATGTGAGGAAACCCTTCTGTGACAGGATCAACTTGAGTTCAGAGGTCAAAATGGGACAGCTTGGGACAAAAGAAATTCCAGAAGATACTGTATCTTGTCTTGGGTTTGTCTCTGAATAGCACTCAGCAGGAGAGAGAATTTCATGGTAAAATACAATTATGATTACCTACCACAGCAGAACCATGGATGTAGAATTTAATGACTAGAAAAAGGGGATAGTCAATAATGGATAATACAACTAGACCCTTTTAGTACTGATTGACTAGCTGAAGCCGAATCTAATGCCGTGTAACAACATGAAGAAATTAAATACGATACTGGGATTTTAGGTTTTCACAGGTAATGGACTGTGACAGACAGCACAGTAGGAGCCATATCTGAACACCTAACAGAGAGAAAGCAAGCCAAGCACCAATGGAGGACAAGCCTTGGGTGGAGCGATGTAGGAGCCTGCACAGCTTGACATCTGTGATCTCCGATTCTCTTACAATGTCCTGATAAGAAACATGAGCCAAGGAACTTCCTATACAAGTCTAGTGGTGCGGTATTTAGGAAGGTGCAATTTTCACATCTATCTGGTAATTGTGTTGAATTTGAATGACGGGACGAAATGATAGAATTATATCTGATGTGCTAATTCATTTTGTGGTCTATCAACTGCGGCTGGAGCTCCTCCCTCACTTGTTTTTCCTCCACTCTCTACCTTTCTCTCTAGCTCTCTATACTGGTTTTGTCCTTCCCCCACTTTCTCAATCTTCCAACCTCTCACTTTCTCCTTCACTCTATGACAAATTCTAATCACAGGTAGTTGATTCCATATGTAAACAATTAAACCGAATTCAAAACCTTAGGAGTTTCTAGGCCTGGTTACCAGGGGCTTCTCCTTATCACACACAGATCACATAATTAAAACCAGAGACCACATAATGCACCCCTAATTAATCCTAAGAGCCCAAGAAACAAAGGCACACAAACATACACACACACACACATACACAATGTTCCCCTGCATTAAGAGGAATATCGCATCTTGCCCCTCCTCTCCTCCCAAAATACTGTCCAATTACAGCAGCAACAAACTAGCTAGCACACAAACTGCTATTACTATGCAGACACATGGCACACACACACAACCGATAATTGTATGTTGCTGTAGCTTGAGACTCTGATGCATAATGCATGTGTGAGGTATTGTCTACCATCTAACAGGCTGGACAGGCGGTTAATATGTACTATGCTAGGATGGACCAAAAGCAAATAAAAGCATCAAAAGCAAACAGAAAGAAAGACTAAAAGACTGGTTTCAGGGCAGGGTTAGAGTCTGTGACTAGCTATAGTTATTGTGTGTGTGTGTGTGTGTGTGTGTCAATGTGTGTGTATGCGTGTCTGTGTGTGTGCATGTGTAAGCATGTCTGCATGCGTGAGTACCGTTGACTTGAATCAAATATGTTGAATTGTAGCAGAGAGCTGTCCTGACGGAGATGAGTTGGGAGACTGCAAACTGATAGATGTGACAATGTTCAGTGGGGTTCATTGATGACATACAATCTCACTTGGCTTCTAGATTTGCATTTCATGAAACATACCCCTACTATTGTGTCATGTTCTGAAGACATTAAACCACTATCCTAAATGGGTAACCTGTATCAAATGTATCAAAGGAATAACAACAAAGCATTTTGGAGACGAAGAAATATCGTATCCACAGTATGACAAAGAGAATAACGCAGGTTATATAATTATAAAGTTAAGCAACATATCCCATGTTAAGTTAGGCCTATTATGATGTTATTTGATGATTTGGCGAATAGTTGCTGAGTGATCCAATGTTAAAGTCAGCTGTGCTTTGTCTGTCAGTGCAGGCCTTGTTAGGGTTTCAGCAGTTCACTATTATTTTTATTATTATTATTATTATTATTATTATTAGAGGTCCTCCGGTAGGAGGAACCCTATTGTTATTGTTATCATTATTATTAATCTTGGCGCCTAAAATGCTTAATAACTCAATAAGTCCATGGTAAAAAATGCTAAAAACTTGCATACTGTTAAAGTAGTCCACGTGTAACAACCATACAGACCCCCGCCCCAATTCCTCCACCAGGGGCGCTATAGTACACAATTCAATTTGCTAATTTCAAAATGATGCCATTTCCACCCCGTTTCTCCAACAGTGCTGATTTTTTTTGTAACTGCCTCATTTCTCATGATGAACAAAAAAGCCTCAATAAAGTCCGCCATGATGGATTTTTCTGTACAATGAAAATTTGTCCAAAAATACAAAAATCTTCTTCTCATGAACCGTAAATCAAATTGACTTGTCCTTTGGCATACAGGTGTCTCATACATGCCTCCTTAACTTTTCAGGAATAAGAGATAACTTGCAAAATGGTGGACAAAATGTCTGACTACTGTACAATATATGTATGCACAATGTGCATATGTGCAATTCTTTATTGGAACAATAACCTATGCACTTCATATTCACTGTGCATCCGGATACCACCCCCATATAAGACCATGTAAGTTTGTTCATTGATATGTTAAAAGATGGCAAAATGGCAGCTGACAGAATTCTGTCCCATTTCAACACAACCTGATGCTAATGCTAATAAATGCTAATAAAAGTATATTTCCAGACTCTAGGCCATACTTCAGAACAGGGCTGACAATGAAACTAGTTGCTATGTCAAAAATCGACTAAACTATGACTTTACAAAGTTAGCCCTTTATGCTAACTCCAATGACCACTAGCGTTAATGAACTATTAGGCTGTATCTTTTGAACCATTTGAGCTACAGACACAAAACAAACTTTGTTTCACCAGTTTAGGATATCCCTACTTCAAATTAGAAAACATTTATCGATTTTACGTATGCTAATTAGCGTAATTAGTGTTAACTACTAGGCTGTATCTTTTGAACTGTTCGAGCTACAGACACAAAACCACTTTGTTCTGCACATTTATGCTGTCCCCAGTTCATTTGATGAAACATTTATCGATTTTACGTATGCTAATTAGCATAAATAGCGTTAATTAACTATTAGGCTGTATCTTTTGAACCGTTTGTGCCACAGACACGAAACCAAATGTTTCACATGTTTAAGCTATCCCCACTGCAAATTTTACATATGCTAATTAGCGTAAATTAATTATTAGGCTGTATATTTTGAACTGTTCGAGCTACAGACATGAGACCTGTCGATGGTAACACTTATGAACTTTAGTTATGTCGTGTATGCTAATTTATGCTAATTACCCTCACCAACAGTATATGTTGAACCTTAAAAAATACAGACTCCAAACCTTTCGATAGGTAAACACTATTTTGAACCCTAAATACTTTTTTAAACAGCTATTAGATTAGATTCAGCTTTGTCATTGAACAGTACAAGTACAGTACAACAAAATGCAGCTTGCGTCTAACCAGAAGTGCAAATAGAGAAAGGCAGAAAAAGTATTAAGTATATGTATGTATTAAGTGGAATGTATGGATGTGCAATTAATGCAAATGCAATTCTAAATGTGCAGTGGAAAGTATACGCATTTACAGGAAATGTACAAGTATAATGTATGTACAAGTGAGATAAATAGTTGCACGGGTAGAAGGGGCAAATCTCAATCGCATTCTAAATTTGCAATTCAGGCAAATTGAAGGAGTAGGGCAGCTAGCAAGCACACCACATTTTCTTCAGGAAATGTACTGCTAGTTTCATATTGCCTTTTTATATTGTTTGTTTGCCAACATCTTAAATTTGCTTAATTACTTTACATCCACTTCATCATTTGGTGATTACTCTGCAGATGCCCTATGTATTCTTCCTGTTGTTTATTTTTTTTGCCCTTAGATTTCTCTACTCCATTTCACTCCTTACACTGTTCCCTGTTTGTTTTTTGAACTACTTCTGAATGGTGTGTGGTATATTTCTATTCCTTTTGTTTTTATTTTGTTTCATCCTTTGATTTTTAGTCTTTCATACAGTTTCTACTGTGTTCTACTTCCTGTTTTTTTTATTATTTAATTGTTTTCGTAAATAACTGCTTCCTTCTATGCCACTACTGTATCACACGTTTAGGCTTTCCCCAGTTCATATGATGAAACGGTTATTGATTTTACATACTCTAATTAGCATTAATTAACTATTAGGCTGTATCTTTGAAACTGTTCGAGCTACAGACAGGAAACCAACTTTGTTTCACCCATTTAGCTATCCCCACTTCAAACTATGAAACGTTAATGGATTTTACACATGCTAGTTAGCATAATTAACGTTAATTAACTGTTAGGCTGTAGATTTTGAACAGTTCGAGCTACAGACATGGGACCTGTCATTGGTAAGACTTATGAACTTTTACTATGCCATGTATACTAATTTATGCTAATTACTCACCAACAGTATGTCTCGAACCTTAAAAAAGTACAGACTCCAAACCTTTTGATAGGTAAACACTATTTTGAACCATAAATACTTTTTTAAACAGCTAGCAAGCACACTATATTATCTTCAGGAAATGTACTACTCTAGTTTCATATTGCCTTTTTGCCGGGCCGCGTAAGCGGAGCCGGCCAAGAAGAGTGAATGTCTCTTACTGAGTGAGTGATTGACTGACACACCTTGTTAAATAGCATAGTGGTTAGAGAAGTGGACCTACAGGTCTATAGGTCCCGCGTTCGAATCTCCTCACAGTCTAAACGAAGTATGCATTATGAATTATTCCGTATAGACGAAAACTTCGCTGGCTATAACCTTCAGTATCTACATTATAGTAAGCCTGAAATAAAACAGTTTACGGTTATATTGCAACTGTTTCTGTTGGATTTTCGAAATACGCATCCGTGCATGCATTTTGGGTCAGGATAGACAAACACTTAACTGGCTACAACATTCAGTAGTTACGTTATAGTAAGCCTTAACTAATACTGTATACGGTTATACTGCGACTGTTTCTGGCATGAAACATTTTATTTTCAGTCTCACTAGCAATTGCTCAATTCTTATGACTGTTCCTAGAAAGTTAGTAGATACTAGCAAGCCTATTACTGGCTAATAAGCTGTGAAAACGGCCAGTGGCAAAAGCCATACAGTTCATAGACGCTATTTGTGGTGGAGGTAAACTTAATAAGAAACGTTAGTCAGCTTAACACAATGATCAATGGTGTCTAGCGACTGATGAAACGTGTAATGCTGTGGCATAGTGGTTAAAGACAGTGCCTCTCACGTGGAAGACCTGTGTTCGAATCTAGTGAGAACTACAACATTAGTTAATTTTGTGTACACACCCAAGCATGCTTTTTGGTTACGGATAGACAACATTCAGTAGCTACGTTGTGGTAAGCCTAAACTAAAACTGTTTACGGTTATATAGTATTGCGACTATTTCTGGTAGATTCCACGATTCTCTCGTCTTTTCACTTGATGAAAAAGTTAGTTATTGCCACCTTTATAGATAGCAATTTTATCAATGTCATTCACGAATGAAAGAAAAAAGTATGTTGTTATGCCATGAAATGGCTTTGGCAGTGTAAAGTTCAGACTCGCTAGCAATTTCTCAATTCTTATGACTATTCCAGTAAGTTCGTAGATACTGGACGCTATTTGTAGTGCTATTTGTAGTGGAGGCAAACTTAGTAAGAAATGTTAGTCAGTTTAACTGTATCAATGTCATTCATGAATGGCCAATTATCTGTTAAAAAGGCCAGTGGCAAAAGAGGATTTTGTTCAGAAACTTCGCTGGCTACAATCTTCCATAGCTACGTTATGGGAAGCCTAAAATGAAACTGTTTACTGCTATATTGCGACTATTTCTGGTGGATTTTCGATTTATGTCTTAGGATTTCTTCAGGATAGACAAACACTTCGCTGGCTGCACGATTCTCTCGTCTTTTCACTTGACGAAAAAGTCCGTTATGGTCACCTATATTGATACAGTAGTTATTGTATCAATGTCATTCACAAATGGCTAATTAACTGTTAAAACGGCCATTGGCAAAAGAGGATTTGTTCTGGATAGACACAAACTTCACTGGCTACAACCTTCCGTAACTATGATTTCAGCAAATGTACAACTTTGTGGTGTAGTGGATAACGACACTGCCTTTCACGTGGGCGACCCGGGTTTGATTCTCGTGAGGTCAACACCTTCTATTGCGGGCCGGCTGAACTAGGCTTGCCTGGTTTCTTGTTATATTGTTTGTTTGCCAACATCTTACATTTGCTTAATTACTTCACCATTTGGGGTTTACAATGCAGATGCCTTGTTTTTTCTTCCTGTTGTTTATTCTTTTTGCCCTTTCTTAGTTTTTGCACTGACTTCTCTACTCCAACTCGCTCCTTACACTATTCCCTGTTTGTTTTTTGAACTACATCTCTATGGTGTGTACTATATTTTTATTCCTGTTGTTTTTATCCATAGAATTTTTGTCTTTTTCATACAGCTTCTAACGTGTTCTACTTCCTGTTGTTTTTATTCTGTTTCATTTTTTAATAAATATTGTCTTCGCTCTATGCTCATTGTCCTTTGCCTCATACATCTCCCCATATAGTGTGATCCAGAAGAATATGTTGAACAACGATGTCTACGTTGTCAATAACACAATGCTTCACAAAAACATCTTGCCCTCAATGTATATCTGACACAGTCTCATTCTGTTACCTTTTGCTCAAAATACCATTCCCTTGCATACATACACTTGCAACAATAACCCTTAGATGCAGCACTGCTGTACCACTGCCTCTTTCACTCTCATTGCTTGTCTGTCTATTGTTTTAGGCAGTAATCTGTTGGCTCAGAGGTCGATATAACCACACACACATGGAGAAAAATATCCCTTACCGGAATATTTTCTTATATTTACCATATTGACACTCTGGCAGTACTTTGTATATACTCAATATGCTTCTATGCTGTCTTTCTCTTTGACACATACACAGGCACACACACATCTTAGACAGTGGACTGTTGAGTCAGAGGTCTATATAACTATAAAAGATATACAGTGTGAGTGTACCCTACCAGACAATCTTCCTATACTCACCATATTGAAGGACCCCGTCCATTGTTGCTATGGAACTATATTTAGGGTTTCAACAGTTCAACTTCAGTAGCAACAGTAAGACTCTACATTAGAGATTAGTCAGCAACAATAAGACTTCCGATTTTCATATGTTGCCTTCAAAATAAATGTCTGTGGTGTGTCTATAATTTGTGTAGGCTACATTTTCAAAGGAAAAACTATGTGGGGGAAATTATAAATTAAACAAAATTACAATTTCAATAATAGTTTACATAGGTTAAAGAATATTAAAAGGTGGAGCACCCAGAAATGGTTAGAGCTTATGTAAGCTAATGTAGAGAACATGATCTAATATAAAAAAAATCCTATTTTGATGGTATTGTTTTTTATTTGCTTGTGCTCATTTGCTTTGGAGATTGATTGTGTAATACATCCAAACACACTAGATGTGATCACTCTGCACCTTAGCTTAGGGCTAAGAGCATCCTAAGCCCTGGGCTAAGGGCCTCCAAAGCCCAGGGCTAAGCAAGTGTTCACACTTGCATATTTTGAAGTGGGAAAGCATCACCCTTAGCCTAGGGATAGCTGGCCATGCTCTGGAGCAGGGTTAGCACCGACTTTTCAGGGCTAGCCCCAGAAAAACGATGACAAAATAACCAGTGTGAAACGGGGTCAAGAACAAAACCATAGAACGTTTATTGTCCAATCACAAAACCTGCCCTTTCACTTCATTTACATACGCTTGTGACATGCACAGTTACCAACAGCTCCTTCTGTTTTGGTCCTTTCACTCTGCAAAGTTTTGTCATTTCATTATGCCTGCTAAATCTTGGTGATGTAGTTATTGCAGCTGGCTTTGGATTTAAATCCAGCAAATATGTCGAAAAAATAAAGGTTTACTAACGTTTTTCTCTTTCTTTGCGTAGTTCTAACTAAGTTGTTCAAGCAAATACAGACAGGGTGGGCATCTTGATCAGTCAATGTCATGAAGTCGTTAACTGAATCGTGGTAGCGTAACATTGATCATGTGTCAGTGATGTAGGCTGCTGTAACATTATTTGCATGCCAGAGAGAACGAAACATTTGCAGCTTATCATAGAATATAAAATGATATTGTGTCGTATTTGTCCGTTAGCCCAGGGCTTGGGAGCAAAAGCGAATCCTTAGCCTAGGTTTAAGCCTTAGCCCAGGGTTAACAAACTCTTGTGTGAACGTAGGCTAAGCTAACCCGGGGCCAGTCTTAGCCTGGGAAAATGCAGTGTGCAAATATATATTTTCCATCCTCCCACTGTAATGTACAAGGGATACTTTTTGCGGAAAAGCTCTTCAGTACCGCAGTGAATGTATTATACAAAATACTCAGGAAAGTTTGTAAAATTACAAATATAATGTGAAATCATGGGGCACTGTGCTACATCCAGCAAATCTATATATTGTTGTCCCTCTTTATCCCTGAATGCAAAACACTATACCGTAAAAAAAACTACCTAGCAGAGTAAAAAAAAATGGCTAACGTTAGCGATAAATGCTATCAACGTCAGCTAGCTAGTAACATTAGGTGAACTAATGCTAGTTTAGCTAGCTAGTAGCTATTAACGTTAGCTAATTGAAATTTATTTAACTAACCTCAGTTTAATATGACATTAGTCATTCAAAAATCATTTTGGTGACATGAACATTATAACATACAGTTTAACTAATAATAATCTGACCATTTAGAGATGGTGTCATGCTTTCAAGCCTTAGTAGCTAAACTATGCTCATGTAGCTAAGCTAATTCTGTTTTCATTTGTACAATGAATTGCTAATATAAGCAAAGGTTTAGTGGAATGCAACGTTGCCATGACTATTTCATCAAAAATAAATGCTAGAAGAGTCTCAGTCTATACTAGCATTAGTTCACCTTAAATCATTCTGGTGACATGAACATTATAACCAATGATTCAGCTATTAAAAATTTGCCTTTGGTAGAGAGTGTGTTGTGTTTAAGCCTCAGTAGATAATCCATTCTACCGTTCCACTTCTGAGAGCTAAGCATATCAATTGTACCTTCAAATTGTAGACATGGCAGTTCAATTAAAATGAAATCTGACATGTAATTTCACAATAACACATGGGTACATAGGCTATATGCCCATGCCCTACCAAAGTCAACATATTTTTACAGTAAGAATAGGGAGGGCATTTTCCAAATAAATAAAAATGTGGAATGGGGTTGGTTTTATTGTTGCCACCTGTAATAGTCTTTTAATCATCGAAATTAAACAGTTCTAAAAGAAATAGTTTGCGCAATCATTGATGTTAATATACATACTTAAGTAAACATACCTTTGAAAATTAAAATGATCATCTCTTCTGACCCCATCATTATCGTACAACAAGCAAAAGGTGAATTCATTAATATGCTCTGCGCTGGGGAAGACTGATAAACATCCATAGTTATATTTACCATACAATTAGGCTACATTTATTACATTTTGAAAATTTCAAGCAACTACCTAGTTACATTGTTTGGTGCTAAAGGTGTTATGCTGCTCTCATAGTGTCAGACATTTGAAGTATCCATATTCATCTGATGCAGAATATTATACTATAATACCATATGAGGTAAATGTCCTGAAAACTATTACAATGTAACATGCAAGTAAATTCAGTTTGGCCAAACAGTGGCGGCATAATAGCTTACTTTGTGTGAATGATGTTTCAAGTTGGCCACATGGGGGCACTATAAGAAAGGAAAAAACATTATTGCTTGCAACTATGGATATAAGTTGGAAAAAAATGTGCAATCGGGCTAGTAATAGCTTCAATGTTGAAACCCGCTAAATGCTGTTTGCAGCTTTAATTATTATTATTATTCCGGCAAAAAAGGGTTATTTTTGCAAATTCCCGTGAGATTAAATGGCTTAAAGGGGCCCAAATTTTTATGGTAGCAAAAGGCCAAGGAACTGCTGGTGCAATGGCATGCATGTCGGCCTCATGGTGGCGCTGTCACAAGCCTCCAAAGTTGCACTTTTTGCAAGCTCACCGTGCCCACCCCTTGTGACCTAGAGTCTTGAAAATTGGTACATAGGTGTATCTCCTCATGATGAACATTTTTGCCATTGGGACCCATAAAGTCCGCCATGATGGATTTTCCGCCATTTTGGATTTTTTGAAAAACAAAAAAAATGACCTCCTCTGGCACCTAATGTCCGATCTTCACGTACTTTGAGATTTGGCATCTAGGGACCATGGTCTTCAAAAGTAATATCAGCCAGACCATTATGTCAAAAAACATGGATGCTATTGACCAATGAACATGTGAGGGGGCGTGGTTTTGCACATATATAGACATCGCCTACAAGTATAATGGTATAATAATTCTACTTGGTACGTATGTTGACAAGGAGCATACGGAAAAAATGACTGCAAGTATTTTTTTATCAACCACACGGTGGCGTTATTGAGGTTTTTCACATTAGCAAGGTCACCATACTCCCTCCGTTTGAGATACAGCCATGAAAAGAGATAGATAATTCCACTTCCTCACAAGGAACATATTTGCCATTGGGACTCATTAACTTCACCTTAATGGTTTGGCGGCCATTTTGAATTTGTGAAAAACACTAAAAAATTAACTTCTCTGGCAACAAATGTCCAATCTTCACGTACTTTGATATTTGGCATCTAGGGACCAAGGTCTTCAAAAGTTATATCAGCCAGGCCAGTGTGACAAAAAACATGTCCGCCACTGACAGATGAACATGTGCAGGGGCGTGGTATTGTACATATATAGACATATCCTACAAGGATAATGGTATAAACATTCTACTTGGTGCATATGTTTACAAAGATGATACGACAATAATGACTGCAAAGATTTGTTTATCAACCTCACGGTGGCGCTATTGAGGTTTCTCACATTTACAAGCTCACCATGTTTAAAATAAAATCTTGAAGAGGTATATAAGTCCATCTCCTCCAAAGGAACATATTTGGAATTGAGATCCATTAAGTCGGGCGTAATGGTTTTTCAGCAATTCTGCATTTGTGAAAAATGCTTCAAACGCTACTTCTATAGCATCAAAAGACAGATTTAAACCTTTTCACAAGTACATTTTAAATTAAAGCTGCAAGCAGCATTTAGCGGGATTCAGCATTGAAGCTACTACTAGCCAGATTGCACATTTTTTTCAACTTATATCCATAGTTGCAAGCAATACGCCGTTTATGGTTTTTCCTTTCCTTTAGTGCCCCAATGTGGCCAACTTGAAACATCATTCACACAAAGTAAAATCACAACCCTGATCATGTGTATCAAATGGAATCTCACTGAGTGACAAAGAACAACAGATAGTGTTATGGCTATTATACCACCACTGTTTGGCCAAACTGAATCTACTTGCATGTCCTGAAAACTATTGCAATATAACATTTACCTCAAGTGGTATTATAATACAATTTTCTGCATCAGGTAAGTATGGAGACTTCAAAATTCTGACACTATCAGAACAGCACAACAACTTAAGCACCAAACAATGTAACTAGGTAGTTGTTTGAATTTTGCAGAATGTTATAAATGCAGCCTAATTGTATGGTAAATATAACTGAATGGAAGTTCATTAGTCTTCCCCAGCGCAGAGCATGTTAATGAATTCAACTATTAGCCTGTTGTAAGATAATGATGGGGTCAGAAGAGATAACCATTACCATTTTCAAAAGGTATGTTTACTTCAGTATGTCTATTAACATCAATGATTAAACTAACTATTTCTCTTAGAATTGTTTAATTTTGATGATCAAAAGACTACTACAGGTAGCAACAATAATACCAATACTTTTCTAGATTTTCATTTATCTGGAAAATACCCTCCCTATTCTTACTGTAAAAATATGTTGACATTGCTAGGGCATGGGCTTATAGCCCTACGTACCCATGTGTTATTGTTGAATTACATCTCAGATTTCATATTAATTTAACTGCCATGTCTACAATTTAAAGGTGCAATTGATAAGTTCAGCCCAATTGATAAGTGGAATTGTAGAAACAAATGAAAACAGAAATTACTTAACTACTGAGAATGGATTATCTACTGAGGCTTGAACACGTAACACCCTCTCTATCAAAGGCACATTTTTAATAGCTAAAGCATTTTTTAAAATGTTCATGTCACCAGAATGATTTAAGATGAACTAATGCTAGCATAGACTGAGGCACTTCTAGCAATTATTTTTTTTTAAATAATCATGGCAACGTTGCATTTCACTAAACATTTGCTAATATTAGCAAGTCATTGCACAAATGAAAACACGGAATACACTTAGCTACATGAGCATACATTAGCTGCTGAGGCTTGAAAGCATGACACCATCTCCACAAGGTCAAGTTATTATTAGCTAAACCGTATGTCATAATGTTCATTTCAACAGAATGATTTTAGATGGACTAACGTTAGCTTAAACGAGGTTAGTTAAACATATTTCCGTTAGCTAACATTACTAGCTAGCCAAAGCGGTTAGCAATTATCGCTAACGTTAGTGTCGTTAGCTATTTTTAATTGACTCTGCTAGCTAGTTTTTTAATGAAATAATCATGGCAACATTGTATTCCACTAAATATTTGCCTATAGTAGCAATTCATTGCACAAATGAAAACAGTGGATTAACAGTTACTGAGCATTGATTAGCTACTGAGGCAGGAAAACATGACACCATATCTAAAAGGCAAATTATTAATAGCCAAATTGTTTGTTATAATGTTCATGTCAACACAATAATTTTAGATGGAGTAACTAGCTAGCTTATTTAAATACAATGTAAAAATTTTAATATAGAAAATATAAATTTACTTGAACTTGAACAACTAGCAAAACTAGAACACTTACAACAATAATAATGTTAAAAAAAATTGGTGGCAACTATGTCCAGCAAATATTTTAACATAACTATTTACACCTTGGCATTTATTTGGCAAGGCTGCAGATCCATTGCCATAAACTTTGCTATTGCATTTGTTATTTCTTTGGCACGAGTTGAGTTTATTGGTAGTTTGGCTCTAAACGTAGCTGGGATAGTAGGTTGAGTGAGTGCTTTCTTTCCACTTAAATCAATATTTTTGTGATGCTCACTCTCAATTAACCATTATCTAAAACTGTTCATGAATCACCTACCAGACACCTAATAAAAACCACTAGCTACTAACTAATGAGGCAATTTGAATTCCATGTGCAGTATAGTGTATTGCATTTGTGGTTAAAGAGGGAGCAGAAAATATAGTTTTGCTGGATGTAGCGAAGTGCCCCATGATTTCACATTATACTTGTAATTTTACAAAGTCTCCTGAGTATTTCGTACAATAAATTCACTGCGGTACTGAAGAGTTTTTCTGCAAAAATTATCCTTTGTACATTACAGTGGGGAGATGGAAAATAGAGTGTGGTTGGATGTATTACTCAATCCCTCTCCAAAGCTAATGAGCACAAGCAAATTAACAACACTAACATCAAAATAGGATTTCTTTGTATTAAATTATGTTCTCTACATTAACTTAAGCTCTAACAATTTCTCAGAGTGCTCCACGTTATAATATTCTCAAACGTATGTAAAGTATTATTGAAATAGTAATTTTGTTTCGTTTCTAATTTCCCTCACATAGTTTTCCCTTTGAAAATGTAGCCTACACAATCCAAACTATAGACACACTGCAGACCTTTATTTTGAAGTCAAAATATGAAATCGGAAGTCTTATTGTTGCTGCCAAATATATATAATGTTTCACCGCAGACTTATTTTGAAGTCAAAATACAAAAACCGCATGTCTTATTGTTGCTATGTTAAATGAAAAATATGCCTGCAAGTATAGAGCAGTATAGTTGTTTTTAACTGTTTTGTGAGAGCAATTCGTTTAATGCCAAATCCTTTACACGAACCGTACACGATCAGTTGCATGGATATGGTGGAGGTGGTAATCGCTGGCCACAATGACGTGCGGTTACTTAATCACAGAATCGCGAACTCCTTTTAAATTTCACAGTTCGAAATCTAACTTACACATTTTCGAACTAGAATCAAAATCGGTACACCACTATATCCTATATTAGCATGCCAGTGTATTTTCTAAGTCCATATATCGTAGATTAAATGACAAAGTATTCACCCCTCTTGAAAGTCATTAGCCCCTGACCAACTTCTGTACATCTAAATGGCAGCTACATTTATCTACTACCTTGCTGGTTAAAACGAACTATTACTTGGTTACAGTCCTAACCTGCATAACTTTCAAGTAGGTACAGGTCAGTAACCAAAACAAACGTATTGGTCAGGCATTTGATATCCAAGGGGGGGCACGTTTATCCTACTTAACAACAATGATTAGTGACTTCATCACAATGGACGCAAAGCTAACGATTCTAGCATGTATGGCTGCCTAATGCTATGGGCTATTACGCTATTGTCATTCGACGTAACCATCCAACATTCACAGTGGCAGTGGAATAAAGCGATTTAACAAGAGGCTTACAACACTAGTAATTACAGAAACATGGTGAATGAAACCATCAAGGCTGTACAGTACCATTATGCAGTATGACAGGACGCAGCTACACAAATACACATCGCAAAGCCCAAATCAATTACATTATACAGGTACCAAAGAAACAAGAACGTACTCACAAAAACGATGTTCCCTCGACGCTTTAAGCCAGGTGTACTTTTCGTACTTTGGTTCCTCACAATTTCCAGCTTTTCTCAAAAAAGGCGTTGCCCATAAATCCGCCACCAAATCCAAAAAGCACTACATCTAAAAAATCTCAACCTCTCAAAAGAAAGTTAAAATAAATCTTAGATGTTCCTACATTACGTCCTAACTAGTTCTATCTCAGTTAGGTAGCTGGCTCTCCGATCACACCACCTGAAAAATGTGCACGTAGGCAACTAGGCAAGCTAGAAAGCTGCTACGTGCCAAAGAACAGGCGCGTCATGGCGAACTCTAAATCGGATTGGTTGAAGAATATGACAATTAACAACCTCCTCCCCATTTGCTTCAAAAGAAGATGGGATTCACTTGAAATTCTATAGGCCTCAGGGTAGATTTTCACCCAGAGACAGCACATGTGGAAAATCTGATTGGATAAAAGCTCTGATTTATCTTATCTGCACTGGAAACAGCACAACCGAGGGAGAAAAACAATGAAACAATGTCAGTAAACTGATGAGAACGAACTTTGTAAAATACATCTAGCGTTAATGAAAATATATATCAAATTTTAAAAATATAATTTTCGGATTCTGACATCACTAGGCCAGCAAAAAGGCCTCTGGTCAGCAGCAGTTTCGAAAAATATCTTCTTGTATACCAAATAATAACTATCAAGTCGTCAATGTTTTGTAATTATTAGCGACATAAAATGTTAAATAGCGTGTCATTAATTACCATTTCTGAAATTTCCGACGTAGTTAATAAACACAACCCCGTTCCCAATTATCGTCTACCTTACTATTTTGTTCAATTGCATTATATTTCGTATTTAGTGATGTTGCAAATGACAGACTAGAGAGTTTTACCTACCTTACTTGCCTTCCGGTAAAGAAAAAAGACTGATCAACTTAACATTACATGATGTCTGGTCTTTCGCACATGTGGTATTTCATGATTTGCAACTTGTCTGCTAAAGATTGTTTATCAAACAAAGTCAGATTCAGTTGACAAGATGAGTGACTCAGAGACAGGAAGGTAATCAAGATTTGAACTTCCGGTCCGATTGGTGAATCGTCTTGTTCAACCATCTGATCGCAGAGACATTTGGTCCCAGAATTTAGTGGAATGAAAACAAAAATGGCTGCGCACGTAAACCGTAATTAGCCAAACAAGCTCCACATAACCTTCATAAAGGTGTTTTTCACTGATCATATTTGTCCATTACTAAATATGCAAGAATCGGAATTCATAATTTTTCACCATCTTTAGTGAAATAGTGAATAATCACGTAACTAAAGGCATTATCAACACACAAACCATTTTCTGCTGGTTAGCATATGTTTTATTGATACAAGTGGAGTGATAATCTTAGAAGGTTGCTCAATAAATATTCAGTATACTGTTTAACAGTACTACTGCCCTAAATAGTTTCAAAATATAATTTTAACCAGTTGAAATCAGAATACTGCTCCATATCTAATAAGCAACATGGTGTTTATGGGCTGCTTGGGGTGGCAATGTTTGTTGTGATAATATACAATTCTGGAATTGTCAGTGCATATTGAAATAATATGCATTAAGAAATCACGCTGAGGGGCCTTCAGTGATATTTAGGGTTTCAGCAGTTCACTGGTGAAACCATAGTGTTTGTTCCGGTTCATTATTATTATTATTAGGGTTTCAGCAGTTCACTGGTGAAACCCTATTGTGTTTCCGGTTCATTATTATTATTATTATTATTATTATTTCGGCAAAAAAGGGTGTTTTTTGCAAATTCCCCTGAGATTAATTTGCTTAAAGGTACCCAAATTTTTATGGTAGTAAAGGGCCAAGGGCTGCAACTTCTAGTGCCGTGGCATGCATGTCGGCTTCATGGTGGCACTGTCACAAGCCTCCAAAGTTGCACTTTTTGCAAGCTCACCGCGCCCCCGCTTGTGACCTAGAGTCTTGAAAATTGGTACATATGTGTATCTCCTCATGATGAACATTTTTGCCATTGGGACCCATAAAGTCCGCCATGATGGATTTTCCGCCATTTTGGATTTTTTGAAAATCAAAAAAATTAACTCCTCTGCCACCAAATGTCTGATTTTCACGTAATTTGAAATTTGGCCTCTAGGGACCATGGTCTTCAAAAGATATATCAGCCAGACCATTAAGTCAAAAAACATGGATGCTATTGACCAATGAACATGTGAGGGGGCGTGGTTTTGCACATATATAGACACATCGCCTACAAGGATAATGGTATAATAATTCTACTTGGTACGTATGTTGACAAGGACCATATGGAAAAAATGACTGCAAGGATTTTTTCATCGACCACACGGTGGCGCTATTGAGGTTCCCCCCATTTGCAAGCTCACCCTGCTCACCATGTTTAAAATAAAATCTTAAAAAGAGGTATATAAGGAATATATTTGCAATCGGGACCCATTAAGTCGGGCGTTATGGTTTGTAAGCAATTCTGAATTTGTTAAAATGCTTTAAACGCTACTTCTATAGCATCAAATGACAAATTTAAAACTTCTCACAAGTACATTTTGAAATATCACTGAAGGCCCCTCAGCGTAATTTCTTAATGCACATTATTTCAGTATGCACTGACAATTCCAGAATTGTATATTATCACAACAAAAATTGCCACCCCAGCAGCCCATAAACACCATGTTGCTTATTAGATATGGAGCAGTATTCTGATTTCAACTGGTTAACATTATATTTTGAAACTATTTAGGGCAGTAGTACTGTTAGAGTATACTGAATATTTATTGAGCAACCTTCTAAGATCAGCTATTTTCCTGATGATCACTCCACTTAATAAAACATATGCTAGACAAAAACATATGCTAGTCTCAATAAAACATATGCTAGACAGCAGACAATGGTTTGTGTTAATAATACCTTTATTTACGTGATTATTCACTATTTTACTAAAGATAGTGAAAAATAATGAATTCCGTTTCTTGCATATTTAGTAATGGACAAATACGATCAGTGAAAAACACCTTTATGAAGGTTATGTGGAGCTTGTTTGGCTAATTACTGTTTACGTGTGCAGCCATTTTTGTTTTCCTTCCACTGAATTCTGGGACCAAATGTCTCAAAGATGCGATCAAAGATGGTTGAACAAGACGATTCACCAATCTGACCGAAAGTTCAAATCTTGATTACCTTCCTGTCTCTGAGTCACCTGTATCTGACTTTGTTTGATAAACAATCTTTAGCATACAAGTTGCAAATCATGAAATAACACATGTGCGAAAGACCAGACATCATGTAATGTTAAGTTGATCAGTCTTTTTCTTTACCGGAAGGCAAGTAAGGTAGGTAAAACTCTCTAGTCTGTCATTTGCAACATCAATAAAAACGTAATATAATGCAATTGAACAAAATAGTAAGGTAGACGATAATTGGGAACGGGGTTGTGTTTATTAACTACGTCGGAAATTTCAGAAATGGTAATTAATGACACGCTATTTAACATTTTATGTCGCTAATAATTACAAAACATTGACGACTTGATAGTTATTATTTGGTATACAAGAAGATATTTTTCGAAACTGCTGCTGACCAGAGGCCTTTTTGCTGGCCTAGTGATGTCAGAATCCGAAAATTATATTTTTAAAATTTGATATATATTTTCATTAACGCTAGATGTATTTTACAAAGTTCGTTCTCATCAGTTTACTGACATTGTTTCATTGTTTTTCTCCCTCGGTTGTGCTGTTTCCAGTGCAGATAAGATAAATCAGAGCTTTTATCCAATCAGATTTTCCACATGTGCTGTCTCCGGGTGAACATCTATCCTGAGGACTATAGAATTTCAAGTGAATCCCATCTTCTGTTGATGCAAATGAGGAGGAGGTTGTTGATTGTCATATTCTTCAACCAATCCGATTTCAAGTTTGCCATAATGAGCCTGTTCTTTGGCACGTAGCAGTCTTCTAGCTTGCTTAGTTGCCTACATGCGCATTTTTCAGGTGGTGTGATCGGAGAGCCAGCTACTTGAGATAAAGCTAGTTAGGACGTAATGTAGGAACATCTAAGATTTATTTTAACTTTCTTTTGTGAGGTTTAGATTGTTAGATGTAGTGCGTTCCATAAATTTTTTTGTTTAGATTTGTACTGAGCCTTGTTGCCTTTTTAATGCACAATGGTGGAGAAGAAATGCATTTGGTGGCGGATTTACTGGCAAAGCCTTTTTCGAGAAAACATGGAAATTGTGAGGAAGGGTCGACCAAACCCCCAACTAGCAACCGTTCAGGGTAAGGATGTAGTAGATGCAGTGCTTTGTTAGATTTTTTGTTTAGATTTGTACTGAGTCCTGTTGTTTCTTAACGCACAATGGAGAAGAAATGGATTTGGTGGCGGATTTACTGGCAAAGCCTTTTTTGAGAAAAGCTGGAAATTGCGAGGAACCAACCTAGCAGCCCTGTCCCAGACAGGGAAAGGATTTGTGTGGCACTTTCAATCTATCGAGTATGAAAAGTACACCTGGCTTACAGCGTCGAAGGAACAACGTTTTTGTGAGTACGTTCTTGTTTCTTTGGTACCTGTAATGTCATTGATTTGGACTTTGCGATGTATATTTGTGTTGCTGTGTCCTGTCATACTGCATAATGGTACTGTAAATCCTTGATGGTGTCATTCGCCATGTATTCATGTTTCTGTAATTACTAGTGTTGTAAGCCTCTTGTTAAATCGCTTTATTCCACTGTCACTGTGAATATGGGATGGTTACGTCGAATGACAATAGCCTAATAGCCCATAGGATTAGGCAGCCATACATGCTAGAATTATTAGCTTTGCGTCCATCATGCTGAAGTTACTAATCATTATTGGTAAGCAGGATAAAGTGCCCCACTTTGGAAATCAAATTCCCGTCCAACACGTTTGTTTTGGTTACTGACCTGTATCTACTTGACAGGTAAGCAGATTAGGACTGTAACCAGCTAATAGTTCGTTTTAACCAGCAAGGTAGTAGATAAATGTAGCTGTCATGTACAAAAGTTGTCCAGGGGCTAATGACTTTCAAGAGTGGAGGATTTCTTTGTCATTTAAATTACGCTATACGGGCTTAGAAAATACACTGACATGCGGATATAGGGGGTGTACCGATTTCGAACTGCGAAATTGAAGAGGAGTTTACGAATTCTGTGATTAAGTAACCGCATGTCATTGATTGTGGCCAGCTGTTACTACCTCCACGATATCCATGCAACAGATTGTGTACGGTTCATGTAAAGGAGTTAGTATTAAACGAAATGCACTCATTTAACTGTTAAAAACAACTATACCGCTCTGTACTTGCAGGCCTAATATTTATTTAACTTCGGTAGCAACAGTAAGACACTACATTAGAGATTAGTCAGCAACAATAAGACTTCCGATTTTCATATGTTGCGTTACAAAAAAAGGTCTGTGGTGCGTCTATAATTTGTGTTGTATCGGCTACATTTTCAAAGGAAAATCTATGTGGGGGAAATGATAAATGACACAAAAGTACAATTTCAATAATACTTTACATAGTTTAAAGAGTATTATAAGGTGGAGCACCCAGAAATGGTTAGAGCTTATGTAAGCTAATGTAGAGAACATGATCTAATATTAAAAAAAATCTATTTTGATGTTATTGTTTTTTATTTGCTTGTGCTCATTTGCTTTGGAGTAATACATCGAACCACACTAGATGTGATCACACTGCACCTTAACTTAGGGCTAAGAGCATCCTATGCCCTGGGCTAAGGGCCTCTTAAGCCCAGGGCTAAGCAAGTGTTCATACTTGCATATTTTGAAGTGGGAAAGCACCACCATTAGCCTAGGGCTAGCTGGCCATGCTCTGGAGCAGGTTTGCACCGTCTTTTTAGGGCTAGCCCCAGAAAAACGGTGACAAAACCATAGAACATTTATTGTCCAATCACAAAACCTGCCCTTTCACTTAATTTACATACACTTGTGACGCGCACCGTTACCAACAGCTCTGTCTATTTTGGTCCTTTTACTCTGCAAGGTTTTGTCATTTCATTATGCTTGCTAAATCTCAGCGAGGTAGTTATTGCAGCTTGCTTTGGATGTAAATCCAGCAAATATGTTGAAAGAAGGAAGGTTGACTAATGTTTTTCTCTTTCTTTGCGTAGTTTTGACATTGTTCAAGCAAATACTGACAGGGTGGGCATCTTGATCAGTCGATGCCATTAAGTTGTTAATTGAATCGTGGTAGCGTAACATTGATCATGTGTCAGTGATGTAGGCTACAGTAACATTATTTGCATGCCAGAGAGAACAAAACATATGCAGCTTATCATAGAATGTAAAATGGTATTGTGTTTTATTTGTTCATTAGCCCAGGGCTTAGGAACACAAGTGTGAATCCTTAGCCTAGGGTGAAGCCTTAGCCCAGGGTTAACAAACTCTTGTGTGAACACAGGTTAAGCTAACCCGGGGCCAGTCTTAGCCTGGGACAATGCAGTGTGTAAAGGCCTCATATTTTCCATCCCCCCACTGTAATGTACATGGGATACTTTTTGCAGAAAAACTCTTCAGCACCGCAGTGAATGTATTGTACGAAATCCTCTGGAGAGTTTGTAAAATTAAAAATATAATGTGAAATCAAGGGGCGCTGGGCTACATCCAGCAAAACAATATATTGTTGTCCCTCTTTAACCCCCAATGCAACACACTATACTGTACATGGCCTCATTAGTTGCTGCTAGTGGCTTTTATTAGGAGTCTGGCTTGTTCCTCCATCTAAAATTATTCTGATGACATGAACATTATAACAGACAGTTTAGCTATTAATAATTTGCATTTTAGATATGGTGTTATGAATTCCACACTCAGTAGCTAATCTATGCTCAGTAGCTAATTAATCCACTGATTTCATTTGTACAATGACTTGCTACTTTAGGCAAATATTTAGTGGAATGCAATGCTGCCATGATTATTTCATTTAAAATGAATGACCTAGCAGAGTCAAAAAAAGTGGCTAACGTTAACGATAAATGCTATCAACGTTAGCTAGCTAGTAACTTTAGCTAATGTAAATATATTTAACTAATCTCAGTTTAAGCTAACATTAGTCCATCTAAAATCATTTTGGTGACATGAACATTATAACATACGGTTTAGCTAATAATAATTTGACCATTTAGAGATGGTGTCATGCTTTCAAGCCTCGGTAGCTAATCTATGTTCATAATTGGTAGAAGAGTCTCAGTCTAAGCTAGCGTTAGTTCACTTTAAATCATTCTGGTGACTTGAACATTACAACCAATGCTTTAGCTATTAAAAATTTGCTTTTGGTAGAGAGGGTGTTACGTGTTCAAGCCTCAGGAGATAATCCATTCTCAGTAGTTAAGTAATTTATGTTTTCATTTGTTTCTACAATTCCACTTCTAACTGAGAGCTAAAATTGTCAATTGTACCTTTAAATTGTAGACATGGCAGTTAAATTAAAATGAAATCCGAGTTGCAACTTAACAATAACACATATACACATAGGCTATATGCCCACGCCCTACCAAAGTCAACATATTTTTACAGTAAGAATAGGGAGAGCATTTTCCAAATAAATGAAAATCTGGATAGGTATTGGTATTATTGTTGCCACCTGTAATAGTCTTTTGATCATCGAAATTAAAAAATTCTAAGAAATAGTTTGCGCAATCATTGATGTTAATACACAAACTTAAGTACACATACCTTTCAAAATTATAATGATTATCTCTTCTGACCCCATCATTATCATACAACAAGCAAAATGTGAATTCATTAATATGCTCTGCGCTGGGGAAGACGGATAAACATCCATTCAGTTATATTTACCATACAATTAGGCTACATTTATTACATTATGAAAACTTCAAGAAACTACCTAGTTACATTGTTTGGTGCTTAAGGTGTTATACTGCTCTGATAGTGTCAGACATTTGAAGTATCCATATTTATCTGACGCAGAAAATTGTATTATAATACCAGTTGAGGTAAGTGTCCTGAAAACTATTGCAATGCCACATGCAAATACATTCAGTTTGGCCAAACAATGGAGGCATAATAGCCGTAACACTATCTGTTGTTCTTTGTCACTCAGTCAGATTACATTTGGTACACATGATCAGGGTTGTGATTTTACTTTGTGTGAATGATGTTTCAAGATGGCCACATGGGGGCACTATAGGAAAGGAAAAAACATAGATGTCGTATTGCTTGCACCTATGGATATAAGTTGAAAAAAATGTGCAATTGTGCTACTAATAGCTTAATGCTGAAACCCGCTAAATGCTGCTTGCAGCTATAATTATTATTCCAGCAAAAAGGGGTGTTTTTTGCAAATTCCCGTGAGATAAAATGTCTTAAAGGTCCACAAATTTTTATGGTAGTAAAGAGCCAAGGGCCGCAACTTCTGGTGCAGTGGCGTGCATGTCGGCTTCATGGTGGCGCTGTCACTAGCCTCCAAATTCACACTTTTTGCAAGCTCACCACGCCCACCCATTGAAACCTAGAGTCTTGAAAATTGGTACATATGTGTAGCTCCTCATGATGAACATTTTTGCCTCTGGGACCCATAAAATCCGCCATGATGGATATTCCGCAATTTTGGATTTTTTGAAAAACACTTAAAAATTAACTCCTCTGCCATCAAATGTCCAATCTTCACGTACTTTGAAATTTGGCATCTAGGGACCAAGGTCCTCAAAAGTTAAATCAGCCAAGCCAGTATGTCAAAAAACATGGATGCTATTGACCAATGAACATGTGCGGGGGCGTGGTTTTGCACATATATAGACATCTACAAGGATAATGGTATAGTAATTCTGCTTGGTACGTATGACAAGGAGCATACGGAAAAAATGACTGCAAGGATTTTTTTATCAACCACATGGTGGCGCTATTGAGGTTTTTCACATTAGCAAGGTCACCATACGCACCCCATTTGAGATTCAGCATTGAAAAGAAGTAGATAATCCATCTCCTTACAAGGAACATATTTGCCATTGGGACTCATTTACTTTGTTGTAATGGTTTGGCGGCCATTTTGAATGTGTGAAAAACACAAAAAAATTATCTCCTCTGGCACCAAATGTCCGATCTTCACATACTTTGATATTTGGCATCTATGGATGATGGTCTTCAATCAGGCCAGTACATTGAAAAACATGGCTGCCATTGACAGATGAACATGTGCAGGGGTGTGGTTTTGCACATGTATAGACATCTCCTATAAGGATAATGGTATTATGATTCTACTTGGTGCGTATGTTAACAAAGATGATACAACCATAATGACTGCAAATATTTTTTTTATCAACCTCACGGTGGCGCTATTGAGGTTTCCTACATTTCCAAGCTCACCACTCTCAACCCATTTAAAATAAAATCTTGAAAACAGGTGTACAAGTCCATCTCCAAACGACTGATGAAAGGGAGATTACATTTGGTACACATGATCAGGGTTGTGAGTTTAGTTTATATATAAGATGTTTTCCATATGGCTACATGGGTATAATAGTTAAAAGGAAAAACATGTGTAATATTGTTTACAGCTATGGACATGAGTTGGATGTGTACTATTGGAAAAAAATACAATCTGGCTCCTAATAGCTTAATGCTAAAACCCGCATTTGTGAAAAAGAATAAAAACACTACTCCTATGGCACGAAATGATCGATATTCACATAATTTTAGATCTGGCATCTATGGATGAAGGTCTTTAAAATCCATATAAAGCAGGCGAGTATGTCAAAAACATGGCCGCTATTGACCAATGAACTTGTGCATCAGCGTGATTTTGCATAAATATGCACAAAACTTGGACAGGCATAATGGTATTATAATTGTAATTGGTACATGTTGACAGCCATGAGACAACAAAAATTAGTGCAAGGAATTTTCAATCCACACGGGGGTGATGTTGGGATTTTTACATTTGCCAGCTCACCACGCTCACCTCATTTGACTTTCAGCCCTGAATAGAGGTAGTTAAGTCCATCGCCAAAAAGGGAACATATTTGCAATTGGGATCCATTAACTTTTCTGTTATGGTTTTTCGGGCCATTTTGAATAAAAACGTCACTCCTATGGTACCAAATGACCGATATTCACAAAACATAATATTTTGCATTTATGGACGAAGGTCTTTAAAACTGATATATACCAGTTCAGTAAGACAAAAAACATGGCCGCTATTGACCTATGAACTTGTATAGAGGTGTGGTTTTGCGCATATAGGCACAGAATTCTTACACGCTTAATCTGATTATATTTTTACTTCATACATATGTACACAGTCTTTAGACGACAAAATGTGCAAGCACTTTTCCTATAACCACACGGAGGCGGTATTGAGTTTTTTGACATATGCAACCTTACTACGCTCACCCTGTTTGAGTTATGCCGCGTTTCCACTGGTGCTTTACCCCAAGACCAGAGCCATACCGGTGATTCATGTTAATGTTGGCTCTAGACTTTCCTGTTTCGACTATACATTTGGTACCAAGGACTTAAGGAGGGGCTCAGGTGGGGAGGGAGGAGTAAACTATCAACACGATTTGGTGTTCCGATTACGAAAAATAAAAGGTGATGTTTTTCTGGTAGTAAAATAAACAATAATGCCATGCTCAGTTTGTTTACAATACGGCATTTAAACTTGAGTAATAAAACAAATTTCTTCCTCAAACTTCCACTAATTACACTCGTGACACTACAACTGTAAGCCAGTCTAGTCATTATTTAGTTTAATAAGTATTTTGTCAAAATCATCTACATTTAATAGAAGGATTTGGGAGAATTCTGAGGTAATTTTGTGTTGTTATAGGTTCTGCAGTCTACGTCTCGGTCTCAGCGCTCCGTTTTTCTATTGAGTAATTGGCATCGTACTACCTTTGGTTGTTCCAACTTTTTCCGTTCTGATTGTTTGCTTCCCTGTACTGTTGCTGCATATTCTTTATTTTATCAGGGATCTGTTTGTTAGATCGGATGAAAACCATTATGAGAAGCCTAAAGCAAACGATACACATCGCCATTCGAATAGAACAACATGCCGCGTTTTCACAGCACGTAACGCGTCAATCCACAAACCCCGCCCTAAGTCCGGGGCTTGGCACCAAGTGAGAGCCGGGCTACACCACCATGGCCTAGTGACCGACTGGCCCTGGCCCAAGTCAATGGAAACAAAAAAATCTGGACTTTAGGTTAAAATACCATTGTTTGGCACCAGTGGAAACGCAGCATCAGTATCACTTGTGCCTGGATTTTTTGCACTTTGGAGAAGTCCAAAAAACTTTTTTGCCTGTATATATGACAATCTTTACATTTATATGAATAAAATCTGTTTGTTAAAAAAAACTGTCTGCTGTTGACCAATGAACATGTGCAGGGCCTAGTTTTGCACATATTAGCACACAACTCCTACCCCCAAAGTAATATTATAATTCAACTTGGTATGTTTGTTTACAATCACAAAATGACCAAATGGGACCAAGCAATTTCCAATGGAATTGGCCACATTTGCAAGTTCATAACATTCACTATGTGAGTAAAATTCTGAAAAGAGGTATGAAAGGTAATCTCACAACTAACAGTTTTGCCATTGGGAGCCATGAAGTTCACCATGATAGACATTTTGAAAAAATCATCCATGCCACATTTGGTGCTACTGGGTTCACGTGTTTCTCGGTGCAAATGGTGCAATAAAGGATGTTAAGTGTTTGCTGAAACCCGCTCAATGCTACTTGCAGGTTTAATTGCTATTGAGCTTCTGAAAGCATTTCAGTACGCACCCCACCAGCATCAACAACTACTTTCACAAACACATACCCAAATGACACACACAAACACCCAGAGAATAACAAGTCTCCCTACAACCTTCCACCCCACAACCCACCATGCCCAACGAAGACTGGCAGTGCCAGCTACGCCCCATATCCGTCTCATGGCAACAAGAGAACTAGGGAGGAAGTGGGGTTGACACCTTGTAATTTTTTAATTATCATGAATTGTCTTTACATGAGGGTTCTTTATTTAGGGCCGAGTGTGTGTGTGTGTGTGTGTGTGTGTGTGTGTGTGTGTGTGTGTGTGTGTGTGCATATTTGTGAGAATATTATGTGAGTGTGTGTGTGGATGAATAAATTGTCTGGTGTGCATCTGCTTTATGTCTGTCAGTGGAGGGTCTTGTGTGCGTGCGTGTCACATAATGGTCTTGTGATGGCCCTATTCAGCGTTCCATTGGTTCTTGTGCAGGGACAGAACACTGGGTCTGTGATGTCACCACTGGTTCTGTGATGTCACCACTGGTTCTGTGATGTCACCACTGGTTCTGTGATGTCACCACTGGTTCTGTGATGTCACCACTGGGTCAATGCTTTGTCAGCTCAAGCAAGGAGGGGGAGAGATGAGAGAATGAGGGAGGCAGGACAAGGGGTGAACAGAAAGACAGAGAAAATTGGGGGTAAGGAAAGGAAAATGAGGTGGGTGAGAAGACAAAATATATACAGCTCTGGAAAAAATTAAGAGACCACTCCTCATTTTTCTTAAATCAGCATCTCTACATATATGGCAGCCATTCCATTCCAGTGTCTGTTAAATTCCAACACAGGCACACCTCATTTTACTTAATGAGGTACTGATTAGGTGATTACCTGAACCAAATCTAATTTAACGAGGAAAAGTATAAAAACCACTGCTGTGGTCATCACTATCTTCTTGCAATAGGACCAGCTGGATGGCAAAAACTGCAAGTACTACCTCAAAGGTAATTTGAATAAAAAAATAACGATTCAGCATGACAAAAGAGTTGAAAAGAAAAGCTTTGAGTGAGGAAAGGAAGGGTTCAATTCTGGCTTTACTGGCAGAGGGATACAGTGAGCATCAGGTTGCTTCCATCCTGTAAATTTCAAAGACGGCTGTTCATAAGAACAAGGTCAAGCAAAAGACTTTGGGGACAACAAAGCTACAGACTGGCAGAGGGCGATTGTCCACTGACCGAGATGACCGTCAACTACTCGAAACAGGCTCCTAGGGGCAGGGCTGAAGTCGTGCAAAGCTAGAAAAAAGCCCTTCATCAATGAGAAGCAAAGAAGAGCCAGGATGAAGTTTGCAAAAGACTATAAGGATTGGACTGTAGAGGAATCAAGTAAGGTCATGTTCTTTGACGAGTCAAATTTCCAGCTTTGCCCAACACCTGGTTGTTTAATGGTTAGACAGAGACCTGGAGAGACCTACAAGCCACAGTGTCTCGCACCTACTGTGAAATGGGGTGGAGGATCAGTGATGATCTGGGGATGCTTCAGCAAGGCTGGAACAGATTTGTCTTTGTGAAGGATGCATGAATCAAGCCAAGTACAAGGTTATCCTGGAAGAACACACATTTCCTTCTGCTCTGACCTTGTTCCCCAACTCTGAAAATTGTTTTTTCCAGCAGGACAATGCTCCATGCCACACAGCCAGGTCAATCAAGGTGTGGATGGAGGACCACCAGATCAAGACCCTGTCATGACCAGCCCAATCTCCAGACCTGAACCCTATTGAAAACCTCTGGAATTTGATCAAGAGGAAGATGGATGGTCACAAGAGATCAAACAAAGCCGAGCTACTTCAATTTTTGTGCCAGGAGTGGCATAAAGTCACCCAACAGCAATGTGGTGGAGAGCATGCCAAGACGCATGAAAACTGTGATTAAAAATCAGGGTTATTCCACCAAATATTGATTTCTGAACTCTTCCTAAGTTAAAACATTAGTATTCTGTTGTTGAAAAATGAATAGGAATTTGTTTTCATTGCATTATTTGAGGTCTGAAAACAATGCATTTTTTTTGTGGTTATTTTGACCAGTTGATGTTTTCTACAAATAAATACTCTAAATGACAATATTTTTATTTGGAATTTGGGAGTACTGTTGTCAGTAGTATATATAATAAAACAAAACTGTTCATTTTACTCAAACACATACCTATGAATAGTAAAACCAGAGAAACTGATAATTTTGCAGTGGTCTTTTTTCCTGAGCTGTATATTTTTTCATACTTAACTATTTGCAAATTGTTACACAATACATAGATTACATTTGATAAGCCTTCACTCATTTAAAAACGGTGTTGTTTCCTTAAAATTTGAGATTTCTTTAATTTTTCTGATTTATTGACATATTTTATAGACTGATGTGCCACTTTCTTTAGGCAATGTAAATACATTTTAATAGGAGAGACAAAGGATGACTCATTTTCATTCAGGCACATGTCCTACCCTCCCAGCGGTCCTTTCCTCAGCCAGACTGACTGTAACGTGATGAAACCTCAGTCCAATTACTAGGTGTTGCTGGTACCTATACTTACATGTGGAGGTGTAGCTAAAACAGGGCACTCAGGAAGGCAATTAGAACAGGTGCTACTTAAAAACATTGTGTACATTAAAGGAAGAATTACCATCAGCACACAAGACAGGAAAGAAATGACACATTAACATTGAGTCGCCACCTGTATCATATCACTCAAAACATTTTAAAAGTAATAGAACTGAGCAGACACATATACTATTTGTTTATGCTGACTTTTGTTTTTTGATATGTTTGGGATCAGGAATATGGGATTTGAGAGAGAGAAAGCTTCAACAGTTCTTTTATCCCTGCTAAGCCGGGTTAAACACGGTGGAACCTTTCCAACATTCTTTCCCCATGACAAAACAGCATCATTGACTTCACTTGGATGAGCCACGAGAGAGAAAGGAAGAGCGAGAGATTTGAGCTTTAAAAAGCGACTGTACTGTATTTCTCTGACGAGATCACACAGACCAAGCTAGGACTCGTAAGATACACCATGGTGATTCATCATCATTGTAGTAAACAAAGTTTATTATTGAATTTTCATACTCAACCCTGACATGTTTGATACTACATACTATTTCACATGTCAATGTCACAGAAATGTTTGTAATTTTGCACTTTTCCATAGCAACGTAGTAGTGGGTACATGCATTTTCACACTGATCTTATGTAGGAATCGAACCCATAACGCTGTTGTTGCAAGCACCATAATCTATCAACTGATCTGCATGGAACCTACTTGGTCTGACGACTGTAATGGCATGCAAGGTGCCATTTCAGGAATGATAAAGGGATGTTCATAGAAAGACACCCCAGGAGGGATTAGCCCTGCAAGGTGATTTTACCTAAGTATGACACAGACAGAGGCAACCATAGGAAAGATGTTGTTGTCAGTTGCTTGGGGAAGAACAGCCAGTTCCCCCAAAATCATACTAAGAAGATCGAATTTAGAAAAACACAAAAAGAGGGAATGACCTCTCTCTTTTTGAATTGGGATTATAAAAATACAGACTCCTTAAATAAAGGGCCCTAAACACTTGAATGTTGCTAATCAAACATATTGGTAAAAAGGTCTTGCCGAACATTTTCATCACGATCAGATGGCATTCTTAAACAGGATATTAACTGAAGAAATTTTACGCAAAACTAGAAATAACAAAACTATAAAATTATAATAATCTGGTAACCTTTGATTAACCTGAAAGCCTTTGACAAAGTACTTTCATGCCGCGTTTCCACAGGTGCTTTACACCGGTACCAGGGCTACACTGGTGATTCATGCTAATGTTGGCTAAAGACTTTTCTGTTTCCACTATAGATTTGGTACAAAGGACTTGAGGGGCTCAAGTGGGGAGGGAGGAGTAAACTATCAAGGCGATTTGGTTTTCCGGTTATGAAAAATAAAAGGCGGTATTTTTCTGGTAGTAAAATAAACAATAACGCCATGCTCAGTTTGTTTAAAATACGGCGTTTGATCTTAACTAAATTCTTCCTCAAACTCCTGCAACCGGCTCCTTCACCTACACTCGTGACACCGCAACTAAACCAGTGTATTCATTGTTTAGTTTAATAAGTATTTTGTCAAAACTATCTACCTTTAATAGAAGGATTTAGGAGAATTCTGAGGCAAATTTGTGTTTTTATAGGTTCTGCAGGCTACGTCTCAGTCTCAGCGCTCCGTTTTTCTATTGAGTCAATGGCATCGTATCACCTTCAGTCATTCCAACTCTTTGCTTCCCTGTACTGTTGCTTCATGTTCTTTATTTTATTTTATCAGGGATCGAATAGAACTACATGCCGCGTTTTCACAGCACGTAACGCGTCAATCCGCAAACCCCGCCCTAAGTCCTAAAGTCCGGGGCTTGGCACCAAGTGTGAGTCGGGCTACTCGGCCATGGCCTAGAGACCGACTGGCCCTGGCCCATGTCAGTGGAAACAAAAAAATCTGGACTTTAGGGTAAAATACTAGTGTTTGGCACCAGTGGAAACACGGCATCAGTATCACTTGTGCCTGGATTTTTTGGACTTTGGAGAACCTCTCACATAATAAATAAAAGTAATGTACAACCACCCTTTGTGCAAACACTAATGTTTATTATAAATCTATATCAAGGACTGTTAAGGGATTATAGAATAAGGGTGCCAGCTATTGTCGTACTAGTATATTATAGCCATTGAGTTGTTAGCCTAGTGATTACATTTTGAAAGTTTGTGATTTGCCAATGTACAACAATGATTAAAGATTTATTTTGTGTTTTCCACTTACAGTTGGATCTTGTGATGGAAATGGTCTCCCAATCATGGTGACAATGAATAAGCTGATGTGCTTGGTGTACACAAAAATTAAACAATCTGACAACTAGTAATTTGTGAAAACATGAAAGTATGGAGAGGGAAACTGCTCCATCTATGGGAGAGTAATACTCATCAACGCTCTACTGATATTACAGTTTAGCACATTTCTAAATGGCCCTACCAATACCAAGATAGCCTTTTCATGGGTATAAAGTTCCAATAGGTCAATCTAAAAGAGGAAGATGAGTCTGACTTCCTGTCTGTTGGGCCCTGTCCGGGGCCTCCCCCAGATAAGGCCATAAGCCGCGTTTCCACCAAAAGTACCCGGAACTATTAGTCCCAGGGACAACTTTTCAAGGAACTACAAGATTCCTTCAGCCCATTGTTGTGTGCGTTTCCACCGCAGTCTAAAGACCTGTGAAGATTAGGCAAATTAGTCTGCTGACGTATGTTCTCACTCTGAGGTATGCACTGCACGCCATACAAAGCTACACTGCAACAGCACAGTAACCATGGAGGAGATTCAAGTTGTGCTGCTGTTGATCGTGATTTATTGGATTTTACGAGCTATTCCAGAGATTGGCCGTCAGATGACTGAGACGGATTCACGATATTGCGCATAAATTTTTTTTGTTCTTTATCTCTTGTGATTTAATAAATATTTCAGCAGTACGCGAGACAGTGTGGGAGTTCTTCTCTTTTCAGATTTATACAAATAGCCACTATACATTTAGTTCCACAACTATTTATTTATCTACAAAAATGTAGGGGCAAAATACAAATGTGCAAAACACAATTATAATTGTGTATAATGTTCAGCTCACTTAACTTGCAGGATATTTTCATGTACACCTTATTATGGATGGCTGTTTCCAGTTCCAGCTGGATTTTGGTCCTCAGCATAAACACACAATAAGGCCTGGACTTTGTCTTTGGTGGTGTTAATGTGAATGGATAATGCATGCTGGTTCTCATTTAACTACTTACAACAAAATCTAGAAATTCTACAGAAGGTAAATTTATGGGATAATTTCTCGTTCGTGTAAAACTAAATTATTTTAAACAAATAATGAATTGTTGGAGACAGGAGTACAAGGCACATACATCGTGTAAGTGTGATTGATTGATATTGGCTGCTTGAATAGTTTAAAGGTATGCATGCCTAAGGAAAGAAGCCAAAGGATTAACAATTAAAAACAAAAACCTGCTTGAAACAATATCCTAACAACATTAGTTGGATGATTGACGTTACCATGCAACAGATTATGTGCCCCAGAACATATGAAAATATATAGCTAGGATATTAATTCCCGACCAAGGTCGCAACTTTTATGGTTACCACGAAATAATGCATATATTAAATGTCTCCTGATATTTATTATAGAACTGTAACAAAAACCTTTGTACGATTGCACAATGCAATTAACCCGTGGGTTCCTGCGGTGCAAACGCAGTGAGTTCCTCGAAAGGTTCCTAGTTCCTGGGTAAAATTCCAGCGGTGGAAACGTGGCTATAGTGTCACTGGACCCCCCGTCTCAGCCCCAAAGTTTTATGCTGCAATATTATTGTGCCAGGGGAGTACAGTCAGTTCTCCTTCTCCATTGTCAATCCTTGTTAATCTAAGGAATGCACTCTCTGTTTCTTGTCTCCTGCACCGTCTAAACTTAGGAGGACATGAGGTCTTGTACCACACCTCAGAATTACCAGGCTCAAAAGACACATAGCTGTCCCTATCCACAGTCCTCCTGGTTGTGTTGTGGATCAAGATGATACCTGACGATTCCAGCCGCCGCTCCGCTGACCATTCCTCCCACCCGATTGTCCCTGTCATTGTCCATCTGGTCATGCTTCTGACCTGGATTATGTTTTACAGACACTAGACACACGCCACATGCAGTTATGTATTAATTACTACAATTTGTATTCTTAAAATGTTCACCTGGCACAGCCAGAAGAGGACTGGTCACCCCTCCAATCCTGGTTTCTCTCTAGGTTTCTTCCTAAGTTTTGGCCCCTTTTAGGGAGGTTTTCCTAGTCACTGTGCACAAACACTTGTTGCTTGCTCCTTGGGGTATCAGGCTGGGTGTTTTGTAAAAGCACATTGTGACAACTGCTGATGGAAAAATGGCTTTATAAATACATCTGATTGATTGCAAGGTTAGAAAGATTTAAAACACTCACTTAAAGCCTCAAACTAACATCTAAATCCAAGCTAGTTCTCCAACAGAATCCTAAGAGAGGCACACCTGATGTTCAAAAGAGGGCTTTTTGTCTCTGAAACCATCCATTTTTGGTGGTCCGACAATGAAATTCTCTTAAGTATTCAAATTTCTTTTCTTTATACAAATATTTTACCCCCTTTTCCTTCCCTTTCAAACATTGTGATGCCTAATTCGCAATCATGGTCTTGCCTTGTTACCAAAACTCCAAAGTTTTGAGAGCTATATATAGTATCTGTAATTGATCAAAAACATTCCTTCTTTTGAAAGTGATGGATTGTCACAAATAGAGGACTCTCTCAATTCTAAACCTTTGATGCTCACAGATCAACACATGTATGGTGCTATTTTTCCATTTGCTCTTACAAAAATCCGTACTTACTGGTTTCTTACAAGGGGTTTAAACCTTATACTTTATTGTGGCCCTTTCGGTTTCTCCACTTGGGAGAGGAAGGATTAAAAAAAGAATAATACTAATTGGTGGTACAGTTTAAATTAGCAAAGAAAAAAAGGAGGATTATCTGAACCTTTTCATCTATAATACCAAAGCTGATCCACCCCCCAAAAAAATAATGAGGCAAAAAGATACACCCGTTGTCAAATAAACGGAGGAGAAAAATTAAAGGACAGCTACCTGCTCTAATTATTTTTTCATGTGGTGAGAGGTGACTTATATTTGAAGGGTAGCACTAACAGCTGTTTGCATGGTGCCATTGCAATAACAAGGTGATGACAGTGTCAAACAATGATAAGTGTACTTAGGTGACTGGGGTACTCAGGTCACCAGGTGTTCCTCCCTACAGTAATCAGGGTTCCTTTGGTTAAGAATGTTTGTTTTGGTTTTTGGAAGTTCATATAGGTTTGCCTAGATGGTAATTTCCTGGGAGGGTAAAGCCAGATGCAACAGAGTAATGCCTGACTGATCCATCCTCCCATCTAAATAGAGAGAGGAAAAAAAGAAGTAAAGGATTTCTGCCAGGAGAGAATTTTTAAGAAGGAGATGGAAAGTATTGGACTGAGGAATACACAGAGCGTGCAGTAGATAAATGTAGATAAAAAAGACACCAAGAGGGAGAGCCTTAGACAAAGAGCACTGAGCCAGAGTGTGTGTGTGTGTGCAAATGTCACAAAGAGCAATTGATGGTGAATAAAGAAGAGTGATTGGGTAAGAGTGACAGGAAGATGACAGAAAAATAGACAGAATGATTTGCCAATTAAGATTAGAAACGCAAACTCAGTGCAAACTTTCAAGTGTCTACTAAAGACTCATCTCTACAGCGTGGTCTATGATTAAGTGTAGTCTGGCCCAGGGGCATGAAGGTGACCAGAATGGCTTGATACTGTCCTCCCTTGCTGTCTTGCCAGGTGGGCTCTCATCGCCACTGGGATGCCCTCCCTC
>JACXGI010003134.1:48965-65729 GCA_016801175.1 Esox masquinongy | reverse complement strand
GGGGTGGCCAGGAAGATTGTGCAAGATAACACTGTATAAATATGTGTATCCCGGGTTGGCCAGACAGTTGTTCCTGCAGGTCAACTCGGCTTTTATGATTACTCATTAAAAGTCTACATTGAATCCACAAACTCCTGAGTTATTGCATCTTTTGAGTTGTTGCATCTTTTTGGCAAGAAGATATATTTTTCCACGACACTTCCAGCGAACCAAGCACTTTGATACTGTAGATGTGATTGGAGTGCCAGGGTTTTTGGTCACAATACTGGATAAAGTGCAGCTTAGGATCTTGGTCAGATCAGTATGTTTACTAATTAGTGTTATTTTTAGCTTCAATTTTAAGAGTATGCAATTTCTGCTACATCTAGACAAGTAGCTATCTCAGTGCAAATTAAGGGTTTCCTTTTAATCTGCCACATTTGGCTTTTGACAGTCTTGCTCAAGGACAATTTGTCACATTGCTTGCTCAGGGATTTGATCTAGCAACCTTTAGTTTAGTGGTCAGATTCTCTAATTGCTAGGCTACCTGATACCCCGATAATATAGTTTGATATACTGTACATCTAAAGCCATCCAACATAAATACTACTAACCAACTTATAGTGCAACATAGAATTTGGAAAGTAGTCCAGTAGGGTAAAGTACCATAACCATATATTAAAGTATTATTCAGTGTAGCCTCACATTGTGCAATGCAAAACAATTATTTTGTCTCAACAGATATCCAGTCAAATATACAGACACTTTTATACATATTAGTCCCCATCTTTTGTTCAGTGTATGCACGCCAGTTCTTGAGGTAAGATATCTATGCAATGTGTCAGTGATGTTACGGCAGTATACAGTGTTTGATTGAAGACGTTCACTGGCGCACTCACAATTAAGCAGACAAACACAGCAAGGTCTTCCAGCACACTCAATGGTGTGTAAGAGTGACTGGACTGGTGTGTCCTCTTTCACTGACTTCTTTCTTCTTCGATTCTCACTCATTTTCAGTCCCTCTTTTCAGGATTTGACATATGTTCTTTTCTACTGTCGTTTGCAACCTAGTTCCTCAGGACTTGAGCCCCATGCGGGCCATCAGATGTTCATACACTGTCCACGCCATGGCAGCAATCATGGTCCTCCTCAGAGAACGTGGCACCCCACCCCGGAAAAAGCCTTGAAACCCATGCTCCTGAAAGAGGCAGAGAAGGAACGATGTGTCAACTGCAAATAATGATGTTTTATTACAAAGTTCATTTGACACAGATCTAAAGGGGTCTGCAGAAACGTGCATTCAACAAGAAATATTAAAGTCTACACAAACCTTGAGCAGTACATTTTAAATGTGATCAATGTCAAAGAAAATATACAGAATACACTAAGTCACTAAATTGAATTCATTATTATTAAACATGAATGTTTGTGTCCAGTCATCTGTCAGGTGCACTGTGTCATCACGTTTGTTCTAATTATTTCCTTACAATATTCAGACTTTCAATTGCTACTTTGCTTATGCACATTATTCTGTTTCTTCAGTATGTAACTGCATCTGTATGCATGCAGGCCAATTTGCTCTGTTAAGGCAGAAGCTGTATTTAATAAAACATTCAGAGAGATAGTTACCACGTAGATGTATTGCACAGCGTGTGCGGTCCTCTTGTACACATTTGGGCTCACTTGGATGTGTGTTTTGACCACGTCAGCTGGCTGGGTTACCAGGGAGGCCAGGACTCCGGCCAGAATCCCACAGCAAAAATTAGCCAGGGGTGAGTACAGAGAGATGCTGATTTCTGGGAAAAAGGAAGAGACGTTCTGAAGTCCAATCCACACCAAACAATTTAACATTGATGGGCCTACAGATACTTCAAAGCTGTCAAATGTGCCTATAAGTATTTGTACTGCTCCACGTGCACGTCATCCGAGTTCCTACCCTTGTAATCACATTCGGTTTGGCTACACACACAGCAAAACAAAGTGAGCTCACCGGATCATGATGGTTTGTAAAAAGCTACCATGTCTCATTCCTAACACTTATGGCTCGGCGTGGTCAGCAGTCTATCAAACGAAGCATATGAATACGGGTTTTGAGTATTGGTGTGGTGTGTCTCCTGTGCCTGGACACTGACCTTGTGGCAGAGTGTTCTTGGCCTGGCTGTAGAACATGACATAGAGGCCGGAGAAGGGAGCATCTCTGAGGAGGGTGGCGGTCAGGCCTGAGAACAGAGCTCGGGGCCCCTCTGTCTGACACACAGTGCGCAGAGCACCTGTCACACTGCCGTAGTTATACCTGCCGCTCTGAAAAATAAGGTGAACACATTCAACAGGTGCCCGATCATGGGAATAACCCCTGGTGATAAAGTATTTCCCTGTTATTTTCTCCATGCGACATACCTCAAAGCGAGTCTTGATGACAGTGACAGGAAGCATGCAGACCCCTGCTACTGCCCTGGCCGAGGCTCCCAGCAGCACAGCTTCCATGGCCCCGGGGCCCTGCTCCTGAAAGAAGTGCTGCTTCAAAGAGTAGTAGGTGCTGAAATAGATCCCTACACCGAGTATGGACCGCACAAACGACTGGAAACAATGCAGAAATATTGCCCGTCACATAACACAGATTCAACAAAATGGGTGTATATTATTGATATTCAAAAAGAGAGCAACTCACTGGTGAGACCCCCTTCCAAAGTCCTATGAGCTTCTCTGTCCGTACAACACTCAAGAACACAGTCATCATCCCCACTCTCGCTGAGCTGTGAGAGGAAGACAAACAACATTGAATACAAAGACAAACAACATTGTGAACATAACCCATATTCATGTCTTTATTTTCTTTGGCATTCTCCCTATTGACTATTTGCACATTTACTCTTTACATTCTACATTAGTTTACTGTATTTTTGTTTTCACTTTTGTCATTTATTATAATTTTTTATATTGATTATTTTCCACTTCTTTGGCAATGTCAACAGATTTTTCCCATACCAATAAAGCCCATAAAATATAAATTGTACAAACAGCTCAAAATCCACAGTCCTCTTAAAAACAATCCAACTTATTTTGTTCACGGTTCATTTAGCAATAGCTGCCATAAAAAACGTATGTGTGTGCAAGCCGAGTGTAACAAACTACAATTGTATGACTCTTTGAAAATCCAATGTTTAGACCTGCAATACTGCCTAATAAATGAGGCAATTCAAAAGAGTAAGGCAATCCTAATAAGTCTCATTCCAATATGTAACCTAAAACCAGATAACATCCAACAAACAAAACGTCACCTGGTCATTGCATGAAATCGTATGTAAGTAGTGACAGAGTCGGCTGACTGCTACTCACCCAGGTTGCATGTTGATATGGAGGGCCTGCAGGCGAGTCTTGACCAGATCCAGGGGCTGGAAGAGCAGGGTGGAACATGTTCCACTGAGTGAGCCACACATGAAGGCTTTGACAACTGGGTGAGCCTGAGGGGAGAGAAAAACACGGGGGGAGAACAGTGTTATCACTGATCCCACATCAGGCATGGTAGAGTATTCTTTGGTGAGTGCCCAAAAACCCAATGCGCCTTGTAATAACGGAGAGCAACAGGCAGAGTGAGTGCTCGAAAATCGGACAAATGCACATTCACACAAATAGTAAAAACAAACACTCAATGTTTTTGTAAATTAAAGAAAACAAAAAACAAATTCAGACGCAAGATTAAGTGATCACAACCAAACAATTATTGAAATGTATAAATCTGGCAAGGATTAAAAGCTCAATTATTTAAAAAGTATTTGCGCTACCGAGAAAAAACTTTACTCACATCTTGCAACGTCTGTATAGGTATTTTAAATAGCAGCTAGATACATCATATAGTATAGAAATCAACATGTCGATGCCCTAGCACGCAACTTCAACAAGAGAGGGGCTCATTGACCAGCATCAGTGTTGGCCCAGTGGATAACTCAGGCCCTTAGATACTACCAACAGCAGTAATTTAATCAGTCATTTACATGCATTTTGATGATGTTCTTGCATACAATACTTTGTGTACTACTTGGTAGATGTAAAACAATAAAGAATAAAAAAAACGCACTCACCAGAGACAGTTCCATGGTTCTTGAATCAAATACTTGAATAATAGAAATCTTCTGTCTTTCCCTCTTCTTTTTATATACTGTCTCAGTTCTTACTCTGTAACTGTACTTACAGAAACATTCCCCAGAATGTTCCAGCTGTGCACACCATTAGCCCTAGATAACACAGAACATTTCAAAACGGGTACAAAACGTTACAGGCTAACTTAGACCACGGGGGGTTCGCGGTGTGCTTTACAGCACTGATAGGCTACCGGAGAGCAGCACTCACGCGGCCTCGCACACTGAGGGGTTTGTACACTTCACGGCAAAGACCCAATGAAGAAATCACCTGACTGACACTGTGGTCCCTATTTATGTTCCAAAACACACGGTTACTTATTAGCTAATCAGAGATCACCATCGAGGATATTAGGAAAATATTCACCGAGATCATGCTGCAGACATTACTCGAGCATGAGTATGTGGAGTGGGGCTTGAAGCCACATTGAAGAGTTTAGTCCAATATGGGTTTAATTATTTCTCAAAATCTTTAAACCTTGGTGTTTCTGTTATTCACAACGATCAGACATGTGGCAGATTTTTTGACCATCATCCGATTTAGACATCAGGGTATATTACAAGATGTACAAAGATATAATCCAAGATATTTTCGAGTAAGTTCTTACAGCTACAACAAACTCTGGATATATTCAGTTGATATAAAAAGTCTACACACCCCTGTTAAAATGCCAGGTTTTTGTGATGTAAAAGAATGAGAAAGATAAATCATGTCAGGTCATTGTGAGTTTTTTATTATTCCCTCTCAAAGATTTCAGTTTGTTTTTCAATTGAATTGTTCACGTTATAGGTCACATTAAAAGGGTGAAGTTCTGACATGATTTATCTGTGTCTCATTCTTTTACATCACAAGAACCTGGCATTTTAACAGGGGTGTGTAGACTTTTTATATCCACTGTACATATACCAATCAGGCTACATACATGTAGGCATACCATAATCTTTGGAACATTTATGTATTCCAACCCGAAAAAAATAGTTAAGCTGAACTCAAACTATCCTCACAGTCTCAATAACATAGCCCTAACAACGTAATTAAGGGTCAATAAATGTGCTGGAGTCTCTTGAGCAGAGGTGAACACTAGCTAATACGTTTTTTAAACTTAGTGTTGCGATTCAAGAAGTATGATTTTACTCTGATGGATGCGCTGACTTTAGGCAGTCTACGATTGGCGTCCTGCTTTTCAGAGACTCGATGTAACAATGTAGCCTATACTATTCTGACGCCAGCACAGACTTGCAGAATCTGTGTGGTGGCCGGAAACTGTATCAGCAGAACCGCGAGGGCTCTTCGGGCTGCTGGCAGCTGATTGGCCATAATCACAGTACCTTACAGTTTTACTTGAGTATAAGTAGTAGTATCCGACTCTTTAAATGACTGTACGCATAACGTTAAAAAGGTAACATTTTGATGGGACAATATTAAATCACCATCAACCGCACATATCTGACAACATTCAGAAGTGTTTCTCAGTCCAATACAAATACCCTGTTTAACTCTTTCAACTGATTAGAAAGATATACATTTTAAAAATAGGTTACCAAACAAAACCGACTGCCAAGTTCGTAATACTTACAGGTTACAATAATTATAGAAACTCTTTCACAATTACAGGGCAAAGCACTGACTTGAAACATGAACAAAATGTAAATAAACAGAAACGCTGACATCCGTTTAAGTAAACAGTGACACAAAGCCTAGCTTGTAGCTCGCTGTACGCGCTAATAAATATGAAACCACCACCAGTTCTCTCCAAATCAGTCAATTTATATGCACAAGTCTGTTTAAACCGGTTTAGGCTTGCTGCTATTTCACGCTGCACTCGTCCGGGGAACCATTTAATCGAGCTTACTTTGCGATAGCCAACAGTGCCCTCTACAGGTTATGTCCTAGATCACGTCGCTTAAAATAAAATACCTACAGCACATTTAAAAATGATCTTCTGGAGTAGGCCTATTTACATGGTGGCATGATATCTTTCCCATAAAAAAAATTCTCATCACTCAATTGTAGCAGTTTAGAAAGCCATCTTTATTGCAATAATACCAACAATTCACAACTCGTCTCAAGATTCCATTGTGAGAGCTGCAGAAAAAAAATTAACAAGACACAATTCGGGATATTATTTTTCCTCCATAATTCCATTTTTTTTTTGCTTTTAAGTGTGAGAAAGAGATAATTTGTTGGTAATCCACCATTAACAATAACAAATTCCTCTCACTTCCCAGCAGTGTGAGCGAAAAAGCCAACCCTGAGCACAGCCTGTGGGGGGGAGGTGGGGGAGATCATACTCTCACCCAGACCTAATGCACCAACAGTAATCTACCACACCCCATCCCTTCACAGGGGATTACTAACACCTGGCCAGGCATATCAACAGTGAGTTGTCGTCATCCCATTCTTTTTTGTCAGCAAAAGAATTGGACCCCATCAGGATAAAGCGTGGTAGACGATGGTACTGCAACATCTAACCCCATCTGTCCCAAATGACCTGGTTTAGTCTTTTCAGCCTGCCCAACATCCCACCAAGCAGTGCTCCGAGAAGACTGTGCTGTGAGTAATAAACTACCCCACCACCGTTAAGCTCTGCCCTGTGCATCAATAGAAACATTGAAAGTAGTAGTAAAGAAATGTATATAAAAATCAATACATGGATCCAGGAAAACCTTGAACAATAGGATTTAACCGTGTATAAGGCTTTAGTGCGTGTGTGTTTGTGTGTGCGTTGGCATGTATAGATGAGCTTGCAATTCCTCAATTTCTTTATACTCTTATTTTCAAGGAGCCTCCGCCATTTCTATCAATGTCTTAATTTTGATGCACCAATGCAGGTAAATCATTTCAAATCCAGAGTCTTACCACAATCAAATGTTTGTACATAAATATGCAATTCTCCAATTGAATTTTTTTGTACTTCGCGTCTCTAAATGAGGTGAGTAGATCGACAATTTTGTTACCATCAAAATCATATTCATGTTTTAAGTACTATCCACAACTAAATGTATACAGTCTAACTGGAAACAAATTGATGTGAGTGAGCAAGAGCCATTAAGATGTATAGTACTTTTATACTTAACCATTATAAAACCTTAGAATAAAATACAAATCTATAGATAGCCATATTCCTTTGGTCCCCTTCGAGTAGTCCTTCACTTTTTTTTTTTTTTTTATTTCATTCGTTCTTTCTTCAGTTAAAAAAATAGATCCATACAAGGACTATTATAATTGGAATGTTTCCTTACAAAAATATCACTCATTTTTCCCAGAGAACGAAGCATAACAGAAGAAGTTTGGCCCACAAGTTTGAACGCGTAATGTATGTCAGTATGTGATGATTGTCTGAAGTACTATGTTGTATTGGCTTGCATGTATGTTTGTGGAATACACGTACATAGATTGTCAAGTCTCCCCATAGGGTTGAGAGAGACTGAGGTGCGACTGAAGAACGTGTCCTGCCTCTAAATCATACAGTATGGTAATGTTTGTGTCCCTCGTTAAGTGGATGTGTTACTGGAAGTGGCGTGTATGACCGTTGCAGTCAGACAGGGGGCACTGTGACTGTTCATTCAGGCTTGGGCTCAGGGGTCTCGCTCTTGGGGGTCTCGCTCTCCTCGTCACTCTCTATGCCCGCACGGCTGAAGTTGCGACGCACGGTGAAGGGGAGGTCGCCACGCCTGGAACATGACAATGCAATGAAGTCACGTAGGACCGTCAAATCAAAATGGAGGACTTTGGAGGGCATATAATTAATAATAGAGTAGCAGGTGACAGAACGCCTTTTAAAAGGATGGCGCCATTGTACAAGCAGCTTAATTCACAAGGGAGCATTAGCATTAGAATTGTACGTACCGGAGCTTGCTCTTGAGGGTGCTGACCTCGCGGTTCATGGCGTCGGCCGACTCCGTGGCATCCTCCAGCTCCCTCTGCAGTTTCCTGCGGTTGGCGTTGGCCCTCTGGGCCTCCTCCTCAGCCTCCTCCAACTGCCTCTTCAGCTGCTTCATGCGAGAGTTCAGCTTGTCTGACTGCAACGCACACGCACACGCTAACATCAGGTACCCAAGTGGATGGTACATGGCCAGAGGTGGAGGAGTTCAAAGTTCACAGATTTGGTAAGAAGCTTCCCGTATAAATGTCCTCTCCACAGTAAAATTAACACTTCAAACTGGCTGGTGTAAAAGTGCTGAGTGTGCGTTCTAGCTTCATGCGAGCTCTGACCTGGTCTTTGTACTGCTCTGTGTTGCGTCTCTCGTCGTCCACCTGGAGGATGACCTCCTTCAGCTTCTTCTCGGTGCGGCGCACCAGCTTGGACGCTTGCTGCCTCTCCCTGTGGAAAGACATACGAATCAAATGACAGTGGAAACACCAACATCAGTTCTTCATAGAATGTTCATTCATTCTTAACAATGGGCAATTGAGCATGTAGAGCCCAGGAGAAGAGTCATCTGAACCAGGATGATGGTGGCAGAGGTGTCGAAGTTCAGGCCAAGACCCACTCACTTTGTCTCTATGTCCACCTGCTCCTCCAGCTGGGCAATCTTGGCCTCCAGGGCGGCGATAGTAGCCTTGTACTTGGATTTGACAGTCCCCTCCAGCTCCTGCAGCTTCAGCTTCAGCTCCTTGTTCTGGCGCTCCATCTGGGAGCGCGCCCCCTCCAGGCGCTGGGAGGTACTGCGCTCTGCCGTCAGCTCCACATTTGTCTGGTCAGTCTAAAATACATGCCATTTCTAAATACATGCCATTTTGCAGAAGCTTTTATCCAAGTTACTTAGTCATTACATTTCAAGTATGGGTAGCCCCAAGAACTAAACTCCGTCCTACTGCTGCAAGCACAATGCCCTACCTACTACCGGTGTTCTGACCCATCTGATCTTAAACTCGACTAGCTCAGTCTGTACACACGCTGCAGAGAAGTCAGGGGCTGTCCGTGGCTTGTCTACCTGCAGCAGGGCTCTCTTCAGCCTATCGTTGACCAGCTCGGTGTTGCACTGCTCCTCTTCCAACTCCTCCTCCAGCTGTGCAATACGAGCCTCCAGCCTCCTCTTCTCCTCCGCAATCAGAGCACTGACAGGAGAGACATTCTGGTCATTGGAAGCAGAACGTAATAGCCGACTGTGGGTTGTCAACAGTATTGTCAGACGAGGGGGGGGGGGGGGGGTCCTCAGAGACCGCCTACGTACAGGGCCCAGAGTTTCGTGCTCCAACCCTGGTTGTGAAAGATATGGAGAAAATGGCAGCCTGATTGTTGATCTCTTACTTCTTGGCAGCCTGGTTGTTGATCTCATCCTGCAGCTCGTCTCTCTCCTGCTGGGCCTGTCTCTTCACACGCTCTGCAGCCGCCAGCTCCTGGGGTGGGGGCGCAGAGATTGGACGGAGTGTGAGAACCAAACACAGTGGGTGTGGGAGTAACATGAAAAATGAAGACAAGGCCAAATCCTAACCTACTCTTTGGGAGCAACTGTGATCATAAATGGAGGATGTGTGCAAAAGTTAGTTACGTGCAAATACAGTTTTTCACAGCAGGGTCAATAAAAAGCCATTAGAGATCGAGAATGTTGATCTATGTGGGAGGTTGAGACATGCTGAGAATTTATTGACTGACCTCTGTCATCTGGATCATGTCGGCCTCCATGCTCTTGAGCTTCTTCTCGTTCTCCTTGGCCTGGGCCATGATCTCGTCTCTGGACATACGGGTGTCTTCCAGCTCCCTGAGCAGCTCCTTCATCTGGGCCTGGTGGAGAGCAAGCCGTTCACTGTCTGTACACATTTTCCAGGTGACCATGGTATGGACACACTAGCCTCGGTAGTTGTATTGGTGTAATGGATTGTTACCTGGAGCTTTTTGAGCTGTTTCAGGGCCTCGTCCCGGTTCTTGTTGGCCATGTCGATGGCTGCCTCCAACTCCTTCAGGTCCAGCTCCAGCTTCTTACGTGTTGCCACAGCAACAGAGCGCTGCTTCCTCTCATCCTCCAACTCCAACTCCATCTCCCTCACCTGAGGACCATTGAGCGACCGCATTTCACCCTCATGTCCCATAATGCATTTGACTACTAACACAGGAAGTAACCACGATCTACAACGTTGAGCGTGTGGCTACTACCGTACCTGTTTGACCAGCTGTCTCTTCTTCTCCTCGCCCATCTCATCTCGTCCTGCCAGGTCTCTCTCATACTGGGCCTTCATGGCCTGCATGTTGACCTCTAGACGCAGTTTGGCGTCCTCCGTGGCCTGCAGCTCGTCCTCCAGCTCCTCCAGCTGAGTCCTCATCTCCTCCAGCTGCTGCTCCATGCCACGCTTGGACTTCTCCAGCTCATGGACCTGGGTGGACGGGGATGGAGATCGGGACGACAGAGAAATTCAGTACAGTAAAAGATTTGAACAGATTTAAAAATGGATTAAAAATATATACTGAGGTGTCTTACGCTCTTGCCAACATCATCCTTGGAGGAGACCAGGTCCTCCATCTCAGCACGAAGCAGCTTGTTAGCACGGTCCAGCTCATCCTTCATGTCAGTGAGGGACTCCAGCTCACGGGTCAGAGCCAGGGCCCGGGTCTCCTTCTCTCTGGCCTCTGCCTCAGCCTTGTCCCTCTCCTCAGCATAACGGCTTGAGATGCTCTTCTCCTCAGCCAGCATCTATACACAGAGGATGATAGGAGAAATGTCTTACCACAGATTCTAATATCCACATTCGCCCCTACGAGTAAAGGATGTACATCATTGACCCCTGACCCAAAAATTGAGTAAATAGCGGGTGGGGCTTCCACAAACCTGGTCAAACTTCTTCTGCTTCTTCTCCAGGTTGGAGACAATCTGTCTGAGGTGGTCCTGATCCACGACCATGTCGTCAAGCTCTTGCTGCACACGTGTTTTGGTCTTGTCTAGTTTGTCAAAGGCACTGCACTTCTCCTCCATACGCTGGCTGAGGCTTTCCAGATCTCTCTGCAGCCTCTTCTTCGCCTCCTCCGCGCTTTCCAGACAGGCCCCCTCCTGCTCCACCTTCTTCTTCATCTCTGCCAACTGTAGAGGGAAAACGAGTGGCGATCAAACACCGTGGCCGTGCCCCACTGGCCGCGCGATGTGTCCGTTCCGACACGTAACGGCGCGATGGCGTCAGCCTGGCATGAGGGCGTATGCTGCTGTGCCGCTCTACCTGAGACTGCACGGCGAGGAGCTGCTTCTCCACGTTCCTCTTGCCCTCCTCCTCCTCCTCCAGCTGTTCCCTCAGAGCGTTCTGTTCCTCCTCCAGCTGGCGCAGACGAGTGCCCATGGACAGCTTCTGACGAGTCTCTTCCTGGAGCAGCTCCTGTGGGCAGGACAGCAGCCAGCACAGTATAACCTCACCAGCAAAGGAACGCAATGTCGGCTGCGTGATTTGATTATAGTCTAGAGGCTGGTTGTAGCCCAGAGTACCGTACCTGTACATCCTGTAGCTGCGACTCCACAGCAGAACAGTCTTTGGATGCCTTGATGGACTTGCCCTCCACCTCATTGAGCAAACCATTGACTGTCTCCAACTCAGCCTAAGTACCACAAGGACCAGAGAGTAAATACAGGGTTCCTAAGCACATGGCAAAATCAAATTCAAGGACTTAAGTGCTTCAAGCGTCATTTAAGGACTTCACTTCAACCAGGTAATACCGATGCTTATTAACTTTAAACAATTTGTATAAACAATTCTGTTTATCAAGTCTTTCCTCTGAATCCAGAAAGTATACACACTTGGGTTGAAGTTCTTTCATTCACTCATTCTACTTCAACCATAAAAAAAGATCCGATCATTCAAAGTTAATAAGGATGGTCCAATTCCATACAGAGAGATCAGAAACAGTCCAAACCCTCTACCATACATTGTTAAAAGACTGACGATTTACTATGATCATTTAGCAGGAGACCTAATTAAAAAGTAGTAACAAACTCTGAAGCACCAGTCAGTGTGTACGTTTGTTGTAGCTACCAATGCATGGGAATGAAGGAAAGACCAGGTCACAAGCTTCAACACTCAACGGTGTCAGCGCTCCAAAATATTTGAAACCAAGTAGATTTGTTTTGTGTGTCTACATGTGAAACTGCTCAAATGAGATTATATATTGACAGTCATTTTGAGCATCATTGACCCAAAAATTGTGAAATATTTAGGCAAAAACGATACTTTGTTGAGACTGACTGACAATACCAAAATCAAAAGCACATTTAGTGCAGTGCGTTGGTAATCACATATGGTCTAGAGATTTAAGAGGGTCTTCGTAGAAAAAGAATTAGAGAAACTCCCTATTCCAAGCAGTTATTTAAAATATAGGCTGTTGTTTTGGGACAAATATTGAAATCAATTGCTGCCTGATCTGCTTTGATTTTCTGCCTAATGATGAATGAAGACAAATATTGAAAGCCAGTACCTGTACAGATTATTTTCCAGACATGCTGGATTAATTTACCTTTACCCTGCATTTTTGACAGAAAAAAAAAAAACACAGCCTACAGTCAGAGAAGAGTGACTGAGGAAAAGCTTGCAAGTGATAGTCACACTGAGCTGAGAAAAAGATCCAGCAACACTACCTTAATTTGAATAATGTTGAGATTTGCAACGCAGGGGAAACTGTCCTCAGATTTTATCACTCATATTCAAGTATTTATCCCATGGGTCGACAGCTAAAGTACAGTCCACATGCTGTAAATGGCACCTGAATGGAGCTGATGAATGTCACTGTACCTGCAGCTTGGCCACTTTCTCAGACATCTCCACTCTCTGGCGCTCGCTCTCTGCGTGTTTGACCTGCAACTCCTGCACCTGGGCCTCAGCCTTTTTCCTGCGATGCTCAGAATCTCCCTTCCCCTGCATCAGAGTCTGCAGCTCTATAGCAAGCTCATTTCTCTCACTCTCCAGGGCCTGCTTAGCTTTCTCCACCGACACCTTGTTCTGTTAGGAGAGGAACAACATAAGGGTCAGCGCATGGGCACCACTCTACTGTAATACACAAAGCCTTTAAGTGGCGTTTCTCATACCCTCTTGGCCTGCTCCAGTTGCTCATTCAGCTCGTCAAAGGCCTGGCTGTGTTTCAGTCTCATCTCGACAACCTGCTGCTCATGGACCTTGGCCTCTTCTTCCAGAACCTTCTTCAACTGGTTCACCTCTGTCTCACGCTTGGTCCTGACACACAGAAGCAGAGAAACGTATGAAAGAGATTTTAACACTCAGAATAAATGAGTTTTAAGCTGTATTGGCCAACCAACAGGAGTTTAAGAATTGCCATCCAATGTCCAGAATAATTAAGTGACTGTCACATTGAAACAGTGGCTGAGGTCCTCATGCTCATACCTGAGCTCCTGTTGGGCAGCTGTAGAGTCCAGGGTGTCCTCCAGCTCTGTTTTGAGAGCCTCCAGCTCCTCTCCCAGGTCCCTGCGGTTCTTCTCAGCCTTAGCGCGGGCAGCCCGCTCCAGCTCCAGGTCCTCCTGCAGCTCAGACAGCTGGGCCTCCATCTCACGAATCTTCTTCTGGGCCAAGTTCTTCTGGGCCGCCTCTTCCTCGATCCTAAGAGAAAAGGGAGAAATATTGACGTGCCATGAAAATACAAAGTTATCACACTAAAGCTACTGCATCAAGATGACTTCAGAAACCCCACCTGGCAAGTGCTGCCTGCAGCTCTTCCTCCTTCTTGGCCAGCTGGGCACGGAGCTCAGCGATCTGGGCCTGGAGCTCAGCTATCTGGTCAAGGAGATCAGTGGAGTCGCCCTCCAGCTTACGCCGGTTCTTTTCCAGCTCCTGGCGGCTCTTCTCCTCCCTGCGCAGGCGGTCTGAGGGAGAAAAGGAGAAAGTGATAGGGAGGGAGTCGGAGCAACTGGTTTCAACATGGTGTGTGGGTTAGACTTACCCTCCAGGTCAGTGATCATGGCCTCATGCTTGTTCTTGAGTTTCTGCAGGCTTTTGGACTTCTCCTCCTCCTCAGCCAGGTTAGTGGTGAACTCCGAGATACGCTCTTCCATTAGTTTCTTCTCCTGCGGGCAAAGCCAAACCGTTCAAGAATTCTACCCACTTAACTGTACAATTCACACACCAGTCTACACACTGATGGTTGGACACTGACCTTTGAAAGTTTGTTGTTCTGGTCTTCCAGCACCATGACCTCCTCCTCAATCTTCTTCAGCTTGGAGTCCGTGGTCACCTTCTCCAACTGCAGCCTCTGTCTGGCAGCCTCCTCTTCATCCAACTGTTGCTCCAGGTCCTGCACACGTTCAGCAAAGGAAAGGGTTAATACAGAGTATCATTCTTGCTGCGCCCAAGTGTGTGTGTGTGTGTGGGTGTGTGTGTCATTCCCCACCGTGATGTTTTGCTGCATCTTCTTCTTCTCGGTCATCAGCTGTGTGGCTCTCTCCTCCTCCTCTTCCACACGGGCCTCCAGGTCATGGAGGATCTCCTCCAGCTCCTGCTTCTTAGCGGCCAGACGAGCCCGCATCTCCTCAGCCTCGGCACACAGCTCAGTCTCCGCCTGGAGCTGCTCCTGCAGGGCCTGCTTCTCAGCACTCAGCTGGGGGGGGGGGGGGGGGGGGGGGGGGGTTAGGGTTAATAAAATGGGTCAGTGCCATTCAGGTAGTAACAGCTGTGTAACAGCTACCTAAATGCGTCACCTAAAGGCAGTGACGCATCGGTAGTACAACAGCCACTATGAGCCTAGATTACTAACGGCTGTTATACCTCTAATCACTGACATCAATGTGTATGGAGACAAAAATCACCACAGACACAATGACTGAAGTTGAATTATCTGAATGAGGATAAGTGGTGAAGTCAGGAACGCAACATCTGTGTCTGGTCCAACTACTGCACAACGAAACTCCAGTACAGGATCATTATGCGAACACGCAACCAAAGTGCCGTTTTAAAGCATCCACGGGCAGCCGAACGCTAGACTGAGCAGCAGAGAATCCTGCACTCAGAATGTTCTAGGTCTCCAGTCCAAAAATTCTAGGATGAAGGGCGGCCTAACCCTTCATTATAAACAATCAAGTTGTACTTGAAGGCCAATCGGTAATGAGGACCTCAAGTCTTACCTGGTGCTGTTTGACCTCCATCTCCTTCATCAGCAGCTCAGCATGTTGCTGCTTCTCCTTCACCTTTAACAGCTCGTCATCCTTGGCCTGCATCTCCTCCTCCTGCCTGCTCACCTGCAGCAGGGGCTTCACCTGGACGACGAGGGGGGGGGGGGGAGACGGTTACGAGACCAGAAAGCCTATTGCACACCTGCATTAAGGGATTTGGCAAAACCCCCAGAATAGAAAGGTAGCACGAGTACCTTTGTGAAGAGTCTCCACCACTGCCAGTTCCTGAGTTTCAGGTAGGCAGAACAGTTCCTCTGAATCACCTTCATTGCAGTCAGCTGCTGCTGCCTCTTGGCAAAGGCCCTTCAGAGAGTGAGAGAGAGAGAGACACGCTCTTGGTGATTCTTCTAAGTACATTAAATCATGAATCCAAAACGTATTCGCCACAGCCCTTTGATGATGAAGATGAAGCCAGATGGGTCTTACTTGCGGGCCACATAGCCTCTGCACCAGGCCTGGAAGCTGATGATGACATCGGTGATCTTCATGTCCCTCTCCTCCTCCAGGTGAGCCAGTACTCCAGCTCTGAAGAAAACCTTACTCTGGCCAATCCGATAGAGGTTGGGGTCCAGCTCCAGAGTTTTGATCTGACAAGTACAACATCCGGTATAAGGTCAGTTAAGATCCGGAGAGAGACGGGTCCAGAACAAGACAATAACACTTACCATGAGCACACAGGCCTGCTTGCCGTCCATGAAGCCCTTGGGGATGGAGTTGGGAGTGAGGATCTCATACCTTAGGGGGAACAGTGTAGGTACATGACAACCATGTTAAGGGAATACAGACTGATAGACAAGCAGCAGGAAAGGGACACACCCAGTACCTCTGTCTGAACTCCTGGAAGACGATACGGTTGGGGAAGCCTTGTCTGCAGATACGGATCCCCTCCAGAACTCCATTACACCGTAGCTGGTCCAGAACCAGGTGGGGGTCCAGCTTACCAGCCTGTGGGGAGGGAAGGGTGAAGGGAACAATTTGGAGGGTAAATAAGAAGCAGCCAAGACAACACCTCTGGCAATAAGCTTGGAGTGCCTCATTTGGGTACAGTATTTAGAGAAACGTTTTCACTAATAGAGGTACCTTCTTCTCGTGGTTGGGGATGATGCAGCGGACGAAGTTGGGGTTGGTGTTCCTCAGTGTGGCCATCAGCTTGGACAGCTGCTCTTTGTAGAGCTGGCCCACTGTACGGAACATGCCCTTACGAGTCTTAAAGGCACCGGGCATCTCAGACATCCCTGCCACCTTATCCAGGCCCACAATACGATCCACTGAGACAGGAAGAGAAAGACAACAGACAGAGGAGAGGCGATTGAGAACAAACAACAGGCTTAATGGACATTTGGGACTAACCAGACAAACTCCACACAGTGAAAACAAAAAGAACACAAAGAAGTGTAATGGAGATGGGAGGGTTCCATCTCTTCATTAGGGATAAGAGAGGACTGACTGGTTCACAACCAGTGACACACCAAACAACATCAAGGGGAATGCAGAGGGAAGGAGAATTTGGGGGAATGAGGAGAGGGGACACAAAATGCCTGTGAAGCGTGGGGGGGGG
>JACXGI010003134.1:16887-48865 GCA_016801175.1 Esox masquinongy | reverse complement strand
CTGCAGTACCAATGAACAACACCAGAGGTCCCAAACCACACTATTACACAGGGGAGAGAGGGAGAGTCCAATGAAAGAGCAACAAGTTCATCTTGACAAAACACAGCTTGGGGGGGGGAGACAGTCATTACACCCATTGGATGAATACATATCAGCCAAGTCAACAGTGATCAACAGGGGGAAAAAAATAAAATAATCAACATAAACAATGATATAGAGATTAGGAAAAGGTTCATATTTGTGCAAAAACAGAAGGATAAGTAGAACGGGAGTAAAGAGAAAACATAAAATGATGAAAGTGTCACCTGAATCTGAGTGGAGAAAAGGAAAACGCTGATAAAAATAGGCTCTCTGAGACCTCTGTACCTCTGAGACCCAGTAAAATGAGAGGACAGATTGAAAGGGGCCACACAGAGGAGCACATGGTAGAAACCAAAAGGGAGTGAATGGGTAAGAATAAAAGGTCCAGACACCAGACATTGGATACGAGACGAGAGAAAAAAAGAGGATATATGATGTGAGCTGGGAAGAGACCCTTAACCGGAAACATATCAGCCCTTTCCAACATGAAGCTTTGTCCACTTAAGGATGTTATTCATTGGCTGCACTCACCGTCCTTCCAGAGCTCAGACACAAACTTGTCAGTGGACTGGTTGAGCAGCGTGGCCACGTTGTCGTTCAGAGGGTCCATGTTCTTCATCAGCCACTCGTCTGCCTTGTAGTCCACCTGAGGAGACAGGCCAGCGTATAGAGATCATTTTTAAATCAGGGTTTGCATGGAAAATTATGTCCAAATGCACAGAGTTTAAGCAGTCTGAGCCGTTTCTTCATTACTGGCCTGTTTACCTTCCCGGCGTAATGGATGATACAAAAGTCAGCCTCATCCTTCAGTTTCTTGGGCTTGTGGAACTTGGGGTGGGTGCCCTGCTCCTGCAGAACCTTCTCCACAAAGCTCTTGTCAGTGGCCTTGGGGAACCAGCACTCCTCATCCAACAGGGCCAGAATACCAGGGGGGCTAGCCTTGGGGAACAGGCAGTACAGGGCTTATTTAAACAAACAAAAAACAAAGCTGGAGATGCAGGATGGCACAGAACGGACCTCACTAGGAGTGAGGCACAAGGAGTGGTTTGAGGAAAGGGATGGGAATGCAGGAAGTTAACTGGGAGTTACCTAGAGGAAAGGCTACATTGACAAAGGCTGATGAAAGCTAGAGAGCTACAAAGGTTCAAAGGGCTACACTCACTGGCTTCTCAATGAGGTCGATGCAGGGCTGCAGGTCCAGGCCAAAGTCGATGAAGCTCCACTCGATGCCCTCCCTCTGGTACTCCTCCTGCTCCAGGATGAACATGGTGTGGTTGAACAGCTGCTGGAGCTTCTCGTTGGTGTAGTTGATGCACAGCTGCTCAAACGAGTTCAGCTAACGGAGAAAGAAGTTTTCAGAGAGTGAATTCATTAGCATTATGACCAACACACAAAGGTTGGCTTAGCGGTAGCAGACAACATCAAGAGACTACGGTGATTCACTGAACGTGTGCTCTATCCATAATCTGCACTGAGGCTAACTAGGCACCTACCATACTTTGACCCCATCTGACTGTAACTAAATCACTTTCTAACAAAATCACCTCCTGGTCTTAAGAAATTACATTCCACTCCACATACCTCAAAGATCTCAAAGCCAGCGATGTCCAGGATGCCAATGAAGGAGGCTCCCTGTCTCTTGGTCTTGTCCAGGGCCTTGTTGATGCGCATCACCAGCCAGCGGAACATCCTCTCATAGGTAGCCTTGGCCAGGGCCTCCACCGCAAACTCGGCCTGTTCCTGGGTCTGGGCCTTCTGCACATAGTCCCGGCCCACCTTGATGCGCGGTGACAGGATAGCACGAGTGAAGTCTGTCACATTCATGCCCATCAGGTGGCAAACCTTCTGAGCAGCTGCGAGGGGAAAGGAAAGGGAGATGAGACATGTCCACAGGGCTTGCGTTAAAATACCCCGTGCTGACGCTAAACAATTCTGGCGGACTGAATGGCGTATAGTCCGGCAGTCACACGATGTACTGATACCGATACCAAGACCTGCCAGTCCATAAGAAGGTCAGAGGTACCTGTGTCATCAGGCATGGAGGCCTGGTCCGAATGACGCTCCTTTTTAAAGCTCATGTTGCCCAGCTGGAGCACAGAGGACACCACCTTCAGCAGACCTGCAGGAGGAGAACACCAGAGGTCATTGTCATACAACACAAGCCCATTGGGAGTTTAGTGCTTAGGGACGCTCCCTGCCCCCCCCACTCACCAATCTGCTCATCATCTGGGATGCCCATAATCCTAAAGGCCTCCAGGGTCTCAGTGAACAGGTCCTTGTCCTGCTGGCCAGGGATGGTCACATTCCCGTTGACCAGGAAGCGGTAGTTGTTGTAGCCCTCCAGACACAGCTCGGCTAAGAGACAGCGAGAGAAAGGGCCATTAGATCGGATGTGCACGCTTACCTGCGCTTGAAAATGGTGATTAATGAAAAAGGCTTACAGCGCAGTTTGTCCCCAGCCCCAGTGAGCATGTAGTAGAAGATGTGGAAGGTCCTCTCGTCTTTGGCCTGGCGGATGGCACGGGACTTCTCCAGCAGGTCTGGTGGTCAGGTGAGTCAAGGAGCCACTCATTTAAACAGGGTTATGAGCAGTCCCCTGGCTGTTTCTTTTGCCTGGTCACATTCTACACAGCAACTCAATCAAAACATCTTATCTCTTGGGAAAGTAAAATTAAAATGTGTAACGTACATCCTCCAGCAAAAATCTTTGTTGTCTATGACATTTCAGTTTGTCATTCACCTCAGATGCCATCAAGACAGTTAAAGGAGGAACTAGGTACTGAAATAGTAGGTCATAAAATACACTACCGTTGAGTCGCTCAGAAATATCCGTTTTCGCCAGAAAAGCAAATTTGTTGTCCATTAAAATAACATCAAGTTGATCAGAAATACAGTGTAGAGATTGTTAATGTTGTAAGTGACTATTGTAGCTGGAAACAGATGATTTTCAATGGAATATCTACATAGGCGTACAGAGGCCCATTATCAGCAACCAGCAGTCCTGTGTTCCAAAGGCACATTGTGTTTGCTAATCCAAGTTTATCATTTCAAAAGGCTTATTGATCATTAGAAAACCCTTGTGCAATTATGTTATCCCGGATGAAAACTGTTGCGCTGATTAAAGAAGCAATAAAACGTCTTTAGACTAGTTCAGCATCTTCAGCGTTTGTGGTCCTCTCAGATGTCTTGGTGACTGTGTGACTCAGACCCATTTTTGATAATCCTGGGCATATCAGAGGCTCTGGACAGATCACCCAAACCCCAGAAACAACAACGACCATTTAAAGTCATTTTGGCAAAACCCATTTTGTACATGTTGGAACAATGAGGTCCCCTCAACTAACTTATGGCACAGCAAAGAGGAAAATACCCTACATAAAGTAAATGCTATATATGGATAACAAAAACGTGCCTGTAAGCCACACCTAATTGAACCAATTTAAAATTGTTGTTCAGTACATTTTATGGTTAACATAATACGAGGATACATGTTTCAATGTTGGCACCCACGATGTATCCATTGACATCAAAGTTGATCCTGATGAATTTTCCCTGGTAGAGAAAATACAACGAATGACCAACAAGCAGTAATTGTTGAACAGAAGAAAAAAGGCGAATTTAAACACGAGCGCCACTAAGAAAACAATTCTTACGAATCGGGATGAGTTGTCATTCTTGACTGTCTTGGCGTTTCCAAAAGCCTCCAGGATAGGGTTAGCTTGCAGCAACTGCTTCTCCAGCTCACCCTAGTGGACAGACACAGAAGCCCTTTATTAGCCAATGACTTGACTCCATTGCCAGCACCACCTTATAAGGACTGATACAGACCAGTGTGAAGTCTATAAGTGACACAGTACCAGAACAGTTTGTCGATTCTCAACAGTGGGATTACAGAGTTACTTTGATGTTTCAGATTGATGAGTCACTGTTGTGCTTCATGAAAACTACAGCCATCTGCTTTTCATTTAGACTGAGTGTTGATTTAAAAACAACAAAAAAAAGGTATGGTTTCCTTTTAAGCCTAAATCAATATCTGAAATGTCATGAGAAATCAAATGCCAACTGACTTACCTTAGTAATTAATTAAATAATAAATTGCATGCAGACCCATTAAATATCACATAAGAGAACACAGACACACAATATCCACACACAGCGCAGTGTTAGTGCCCACACCTTGACCCCCTGTGGCCCTCACCGGTAACCTTTCACCCAGAGCCGAATAACCCACATGCAGAGAACTGGCCTGAGACTCACTTTACTGATGTTCTTAATTACACAAAACCATGGCGACCCTCTGTGCATACGCACGCACAACACAAACACCCCTAACTGAACACGTTGTAACACAGGCGAAGGTACGGTCCCTGTACACTGCAGAATAAACTCCATCTAAAATGTCACTACATACATATGTATTTCAATTTTAGAAGGATCTAGCGTTATTCTCCAATAAAAAAAAAAAAAAAAACAGGAAAGGCCTTCAAAACCATTAAGAGGCATCTGTAGCTGGGAATCAATCAGCTTTGTCAATGTGGGGAGTTGGGCACGCCAATGGGTGGAAACCACTTCCATTCCCCAAATAAAAACCCAGACTCACAATCATACTGTCACATAGCCTATATAGTATGGACTTTGTGTTCTCCATCTAAGGATCTTCAACCTTTCTGCTGACTCTTACTAGACAATTATTTGTTAAAAATCAATCCATATTTAATCTTCTGCATGACACCAACGGGAGTAACGAATTATAGATCTGTTATTGACTGGTATGAAGCAACCCCACTGAACTCACAAACAAGTATACAATTATAGTTAGCTCCAATGGCATCTTAAAATTCACACAGCAACGCAGTAAGTTTGTTCAGAGATCTTTAAAAAAAATGGCATGGACAAAGAGTGAGAAATAGAGTGGGAACAGTGAGACGTTGACAAGATCTCTGAACAGACAAACTGGAACACACCAAGCAAACAAAGCCTTTCAACACAGAAAGACATCAAGCACACTTCTGGAACCACAAAGAAAAAAACAAAAATTCAGCCAGACACATCGGACTGCAGAGATCGTTTCTAATTAAATATATATTAAAAACAGTAGAGTAAAGAGCAAATCCACAATATAAAAGTGATGTACTTAGTCTTCATTTTGTCTGGCTGAATTCAAATAGCCCCTTCAACTAGCCCCTGAATTCATTCAAATAGCCCCTGAATTCAAATTTCCCCTTCAACAAAGAACATTCCTTCTTCGTCTTGGCTGACACTGGTCATATGACCTTCAGTTCCAACTGACCCACTATCCCAGCAGCACGCTCCAGCAGCACGGGGAGAAGGAGAGGGAGACAAACAGCGCCATGGGAGGAAGGGTGAGGAGGAGATACGGAGGATGGGTGATGACAGTGGAAGAAGGACAATGGGGGTTGAAGGGAGAGGGTAACTCACATGTAACAGGATCGAGCTCGTCTGTTGATGGGAAGAGAGAAATACACAACCTCAAAGGAATGATAGATCGTGATACTGGTCTGCTTTCAGAAGAGACCGGGCCTCTCACTGAACCTTGCAGTTATAGCAGACTCTCAAAGGTAGCCAACTATAGCACGGCAAGTTTTTGAGTGTCATGGCTTGATTGCTGGTCGCTGATTCAGCTCAACCACTTTGGGCCAAATGTCACATTATGAACTGGCTGCAAGGGTAGTTCAATAAACAGCCTCCAGTGCTATGATATCGCCGCATCTTCCAAACCCAGGATAGATATATTTAGAGGTACTCTATGGAGCAATTTCACCTATCCAAGCGGAACAACACGGTGATGGGTTCACAATGACGTAGTGTTACGTACCACTACTCACACAGACACAGCACAGTAGCTAATCACAGAGGACTAGGAAGCTGGTTCCTGGCTGATAAAATTACAGAGGGGAAAAAAAGGAAACCAGGCCCATTTCAGAGAGAAAGAAAGAAGACCGGCAGAAAGTGAGACAGGAGTGGGAGAAAGAGATAAGGAAGAAAAAGGGAGTGGAGAGGGAAAAAAAATGAGAGAGTAAGATCACAAGTGATGATAAACAGCAGAAGTGGAGGCACTCACCTGGTCTTTCTTGGTCTTGTGGGAAGAGGCTACATGGGCCAGATACTGGATGACCTTCTTGGTGTTCTCAGTCTTCCCAGCACCGGACTCTCCCCTGTTGAAAAGGGAAACTAGTCCATCAGTTGTCAGTTGAAAGAAATATATATTTCTTTTAGCACAAGTAAAGCTGTGCTTGATACATTTACTTTTCATAGCTATGATAGATTTGCTTTTCATATGTTTTCATGTTCAAGACTCACGTGCAAAGAATGGACTGGTCTTCACGGTCTGTGGAAATAAGTTGATACAAGGTTAAAATCTGTATATATGACATGTATTTGGCTTGAAATACTTTTGAGAGAATAGTGAGAGTGATGAGATAAAGAACACTAACTGTTGAGCATTTACTGTATTTCTGCATAAGTTTAACCTGACAGCTCTACATATCACAGGAGCACACAGTTGCCTCAAACAGGAAGTGCGTTGGTCACAGACAGGAAATCAATATCCGGCTAGAAAGGGTGCTGTCATTTTAGCAACAACCCAATTAACCATCTCTACAGTTATCGCAGTAACTCTCAGAGCTAAAATATTCCCTTTAATACGCTGGGAACCAACATCGGCAAACATGCACCAACAAGACATCAGAAAGTGATTGACATCCTGACAATGCCAAATGCTGATGCGCATCAAGATAACAGGTCTGGGAAGAGAACACTGCCAAGTACTGAGAACGTATGCATGTGTGCACATCTCCTAGCAGATTGATTGCTTTCCTTAATTTATAACGCCAGCCAGCCAGCCGCATGCACACACGTTTTGCAATTCTGCATTACTTTGAGTCATGGTATCAATCTAAAATAGTGACGTTCTACGGTTCAGAAGGCTCCGGTCCACGGGGATTCCGATTTGGGGGTAAATGGTTGTCTACTTACCCTGCATCATGCTCCGGTAGGCAGTGTCAGTGATGGCATAGATATGGGGGGGCATTTCATGCCTCTTCTTGCCCTTGTACATTTCCACAATCTCTTCGGAGTAGATGGGCAGATTCTTATAGGGGTTTATAACCACACAGAAGAGCCCAGAGTATGTCTGAAACAAAGAGATGCTTATTGTTACAGAGCATACAGTAGATGCTCTCCACCATCATGGTCATGAACAAAGAACACCACGATGGGTCACGAAACGGCAGTGGATTTATCTTCAAGCACAATTCCAAGTGGAGACTGCTTTTACTATATGCTGAACTGAACGCATGTCACATCCTTATGGAGAACAGCAGAGAACGAGTGGACAGATTTTTCGGAAATAAACGAGAAATCATAGGAAACCTCTCCCGACTCAAACCTTCTCGAAGCATCTTGTAGACACAAGCACGTCATAACTCCACTCCCCTTCCCCTCCCCTCCTGACTACAGTTAGAAGCTGGGTTAGATTGCTCATGTTGCACAAGAACCAAGAGGTTGTACCAAGCAGTGACATGAGCAGATATTCCCCAAATAACCCTCCAAAGCCTCCCTCCAACTTCATAAGAGCATCTGGAGCATGTCTAAATGTCTGTCTCTTTCCCTCCCCTCATGGTTCTGCGGCCCCCCTCATGGTTCTGCGGCCCCCCTCATGGCTCTGTGCTCCAGGTCTGGTAGTGATCTCTGCCGAAACCCTGAAGAGCCCTTTCTGAAAGAACATTACCCAGTCCAGAAGCCCTCACCCTGTCGCAGCCCAAGGCTGTGTTGACTTGACCGGGTCAAAACCCAGTGTAGTAAGAGTCGCAGTCTTGGACTGAGGGATAAACAGCCTTAATTATGGGGCAACAATAACAATTAGTGCATGATTTACATTCCATATCCATTTCATTTCCAGCTCCACATGGAACTCAACTGAGTGGCTTTACTCTCTGCCTGCATAACAACCCCTTCCCCCAGTTAGGAGAGCATTGTTCCTCTTGGCTTCCTGTTTACAGCAACATTCAGAAGGACAGAGTAAGAGAAGGAAGGGAGCCAGAAATGGAGGGCTGAATGCAAGTTCTGATTACATTCTTACATTTAGGCAAACAGATGACAGCCTTGTACACAATGGGCTTTACTGGGGTAATGAGGCTAGGTGTGTGGACTACCATTTCAACTAAATACATGGTTGTTTGGAACCCAGACAAGGCGAGTAAAGTTTTGATTAGCACTAAGAGTGCTTTTGTAACCACCATTAAGATGTTGATAGCATCTAGAAGTCAAAATAAGCTAAGAGGGGCAAGGGTTCACGTGAACACTCCTAATACGAAATCAGTGTGCCACGTTTGACTTGGGCCTACAGCATGGAGCTTTACCACCAGGGATTTTCTGCTTCTCCAGAGCGGAGATGTGCATGCTACAGTTTGGTGTGACTGACGGACATAATACTTACATAGATGAGGCCAGAATAATACCTCTCCTTGAGGTTGTGCAGCACTGAGGCCTCGTTCAGACAGGTGAGCTCTGCCATGTCTTCCACCTTGCTGAACTTGGGCGGGTTCATCTTCTGGATGTCATCCTTGTTGACTTTCACCTTCTTGCCAGAGTCTGCCAGCTCCACCGTGCATTCGTCACCACGCTCCTCCTTCAAAGAGCCTGCTTCGAAGCCAAGCCGCTCAGATGGCACCCACACTAGCTTCTTGGTGGCCCAGTCGGCCTGGGCCAGAGGGTTGTTGACCATGTTGCGGTCCACATACAGGAACTTGTCTGCATCCGTCGCCATGGTTGCTATAAAAAGAGACAAGAATCTGGTTAGGTTTAGAAAAATAACCATTAAGCTGTAGGTAGGTAGATAGACATAGGCCCACAAACAAGCACCCAATTCACAGGTAAAAAGGCAACATTCATTTAAAATACTCGTTGCAAACTACAAATATTATCTTGGAGGTTACAGGAATGTGGCAATGTGAAGTAATTTCACCCTGGCACCAGTTCATAGCAAAATTGATGGGATGGTTCAGAGGTAAAGTTTGGTGGGAGAGTCTGAGTCTGCTTGGTCCGGTCCCCTGGCCCTTTGTAACCACTGAGGAATGCAGGGGTTCCCAGTGTTCTCTACAACAGAGACAGTACTTCAGTGGTGTCAGGTTGACATAAAACCTAACGCCAACAAAGGCAAAATTCCTGGCATCTGCTAAACACACGTATCAAACTACAGGCAAAGGTGGCACAGGGACTGAGTGAGCCACGGTACTGTAAAAGTGACACTAATGTACAACATGGGCTGACCATTTCAACTAAATACATGGTTGTTGTACCAGCTTTCTTAATTACACACTGAGGAGATTCCTCAAAACAATTAGTGTTTTGAAACATTAGAATTCTAGGGACGAGGAGCAGGTCAAAGTGAGTGGGTAATCGGCTGCTCTGCGAAATGAGGCCTGAGGAACCGCCAATGTAAAAAAACAACAAAAAGCCTTGGCAAGGGGTGAGGTCCAAAAGTACAGATTACAGAGAACACTCACAGGAATTCAAGTCAAAATATCCAATGAAAACCGATTTAAAGGCATACACACAACGTTTGGCCTCAAATGTTGTTTACAAAACTTTCGTGTGAACCTTCAAGGCTCAGGATGAGCGACATCGCTTGCAGGCCCAAACAAGATTTACTTTCACACACCTCAATATCAAAACCATTAAAGTTAGTGCCATGGGTTATTATAGCAACTAAACCAGTATTACCAGAATCCAGCAGGGAAACTGTGTTGCATAACCATACACAGCAATCAGAAAGGCAACAATCTGAACATGCAGTGCTTCTTTTGGGCACTGGAGCTGTAGCCTTTATTACCCCAGCTACCATCATTCTAATAATGGGAATGTAGGCCTATTACTTTCCCACCAATGATAGGGTTGAAAGCTTAAGCATTCCTTTACTCCCAAAGGGACACGTAAAAGTCTAAATTTTACAACAGGCGCAGCCTTGTTTACAGTATTGCAAAACACCAAAAAGGTTACAAGTTCAGGTCACTTCCCATATCTTCATAAATGAGCGGTTTGTTGACGAAGGTTTGTTTGGATAATTCTGCAATTTGTCAAGTCTATAAGGGGCCTTTTACAGGTGCCTAGTTCTACTAAGGGGTCTTGTTATAAAACAGTATCTGCAATAAGATGCCAAAATGTTATTTGGTAGACTCTACTACAGTGAATCCACAATGGGATATAAGACTAAACTAGGGCAAGATGTTTAGGATCTACTGAAAGCAAGCAAAAGGAATAGCTAACTTAACATTACAGCCTTGTTAGCATGTAGGCTATAGGTTAGGTTTCTAGCTAGCTACTAGCTAAAATTAGTTGAATAACAATGGGCATGACAGTTAGGGTTTGATTTAAAGTATTTGCACACAGTTTGGGGTTCACTATTAAATGCTAGCCACAGGATTTGAGATTGGCAGTATTTTCCTGCTTACTTTGAGAATAGCTGACTAGTACTTATTGATAACCAGAAATTGGGCTAATCTAATGATGTGCCACACCAACTTTCTTCAAACTGGACGCATAAAAAGACAAAAATGGTATCCATCAGATCAACTAGCCCTGGGTAAGTAAGAAAATAATCCAAATCTCAAAACACCAAAGTATCCCATTAACTTAACTAGCTAGCGAGCTATGCCTTTTGGCAGCAAGCAAGAAAGTATTGTCAAATTTTAGTTCTGACTGTGCAGTCTGTCCATACAGCTGATGCTACAGTTGATTAGGGTTTTCCTATTCAGGAACAGAAACAACCAAGCCCAATCATTATAATATGTTAAAATGAGTGATTCACCCCGAGTGCCGTGTGTCAGGAACTTATTCACAGTGACTTCATGACATTGCCACCCCAACATCATAGCGTTATCGTCATACTAAGCCTGAGCTAGAATTGAACAAAACGGTCACTAGGTAGTTTGCTGAAAACATATGAACTGGCTTTGTTTTAAGACATGCCTTTCATATCCTTTTCAGAACGGAGAAAAAAAAAAAAAAAAAAAAAAAATACATTAGGGGTGATATCTGACCTATCCGTTATGGCACATTAACCATGCTATGTTAGGACCACAGGGAGGGAACAACCCTTCTCACACCCCCGCCCCCACCAATTTGCTCCAGTGATCTCTACTGCTGACTTCCATCTCTACACCCTCCCTTTCTCAACTCTGTTCTGACACCACTCCCTCCTCCCGTTTCCAGTTGTAGAGTGAGGTACCCCGCAAATTTGTCCCCCGCACCCCTGCATCTGTCGGCTCCAGTCTTCCTCTTGCTGCCCTATCCATCCCTACCTCTCCCCCTGGCTTGTTTATCCAGTGTCCCAGGGTCACATTCCTCCCATTCCGACGCGCTATCAGGCTAAGAGAGCAAAGGAGTTCCACAATTTCCCTACTATGCCGATATCCCTTCCAGTGTCTCCTCGTCATCCCTTACACCTTCACCCCCATCAGCGGGTCAAGTTGGGGGAGGGTGTGGTAATTGTGTGTGTGGGGGGGGGGGGGGGGTTCACAATACATCAACATCCCATAGCCCGGGACACGCACGCACGCACGCACACGGGTCAGTCTAATCGGTTCCATGAGAGGCTAGCCCAGCTAATAGCTGACTGCAATAGGCCTGAACTGTATCGTTTCGCTGCATTAGGGAGTATTTTGTAAACACACCCAAAGCTCTGGTATTGATTGTAATCAGTGTCGGCTAGGTTACGTGATGGCATGCAGCAGGAAAAGCCGTGTAGCAGGCTATATTAAAAACATCTGAAACATACACAGGTCATCTGGTGAGAGGTAGGCAGGCTGGGGGGCAAATCCAGTGGGACAGAAAGATAACACCATTAATTTCACTGGACTGTGATAAAGGGGACTTTAGGAAAGGAGAGCTGGCAGCGGTTATGACTGGGCGTGGGGGAAGGAGTACAGAGGCCTGGGCGGTCGCTGGTGTCCTACAAACATGTCGTCTTCTTGACACAGATTAGTTAGTGACACACTTGCATCTCCTCCACACATCTCCAGAGAGCAGCACAGTGCTAAATTTATAACGACATTTATTCTTGTCATAGTCGTTCCACAGAAGGTGCTCTAAATTAAAGGTTAAAGCAAAGTTAGCAAACCTTGAGTGTGATGTTTCGCTATGTCCATCAACTGCTGCTGATCACACCTAGTACGCGTATGAATTGTATTGACTCATCTCCATAGAGTCCCCCCACCCTATTGTCAGTCTCACCCATAACTTTGTATGGCCTCTTTCACAATACAACATTACATTGTCCTGTGTAAATGCAGGCAATGTGCTTAAAACCAGTCCTTGATGTTGGAAGTCCAGTTTGGTCAGTGTACAAATCTACTGTAAGTTGTGGCCTCCAGCATTTCTTCATAGCTAAACACAGTTGGGACGTCGAGCAATTTATTAAAAGCTGGCTACATAAGAATTAGCAAATAGTTATGAATACGGTTACACAGTCATCTCAGCACAGGGAACAAGGATACTAATCACCTACTTACTGTGATCAACTATGTTATTCAAGGTTAAGAAAATTACATGACGCAAAAAATGTCATGTAGGCTAAGTTAGAGAGCTCTACTGCAGAAGAGGAATATGAACCCTGCGTTGAATAAAAGACGACAGGGATGCCAGGTTCAGAACCGTCATCAGAGACAAGAATGCGACCACAAAGGGAGGAAGTGATGTGAAAGCCAAAGGGCGGACGTGTGTAGTGTCTTTTCAACGCCTGTTCTGCTCATTAAGAGGTATGCCATGAGACTACATCAGGGCCATCCTCAACTCCTCTAATACACTCCCTTCCAGGTCAGCTACTCCCACCCCAACTCACCCAGGGATGAGCTGGAATAGGAAAGTCTTGATCCTTCGGTCTCATCAGTATGAGACCACAAGCTACATTTAAAGCTTGACCATGTACTGTAAGCCTAGTATCCCACCGTCCACATTAAATAGACTTAAAACAGATGTGACAAACTAGCCACGGTGTACAGCTCCATTGATTGGAACAGAAATCTAACAAAAGGATTGCGACATCCTAGCGTCATTTCACATCCACCTCAGGCTGTCCCTTCTGTCATTCTCAGTTCCCCCTTACCGGGTCCAGGGTGGCACGGTCAGTCTTGTATGCATTTTAAGCATCCAAGGGCAAAGAGGACATGAGTTGTCCAAGTTCATAATAAACTCAGACACCATCTCTGCATCTAAAACAGGGTAGGGAGGGGGAGTCAAGGAAAGGAAATGACAAAGAGGGAAAACTATTTAGCCATTTGCGGAACTTTGTTGTGTGAATTCTTGTAGAGTGCGCCAGGAGACTGTTGAAACAAGACGTTCTTAGCTCTCCATCTAGCATCCTTGCAGAATGTGCCGTAAATAAACAAACTGCACTCCATGACAGGCCCACATCCTTTACCAAATTCCACAGTAAATATCAAAGATACAAATGAAAATAAAACATGAACTGTGCAATATTAGTGAATTTCAAGTGTAGCAGCACCATAAGATCAATCATTGATTTGTACCATCCACTTCAGATCCAATAACAGCCATTCTCTGGAATCAGAGGACTGGTGAATACCTTATATATTTGGCATGCCAGCCTGAACAAGTGAAAGTGAATTGGATATTGAACAATGTTACATAAGGCTTTTAATGTCTGTGAAAGAATGCTTGAGGGAGTCATGTCAATACCAGCACAGACATAAAAAAACGATTCACCTGACAGTGAACAGGTATCCCCATGTTTCCAATTCTTCTTAGAATAACCCCTCCCCTCCCCTCAACCTGTAACTCATCTCTTAAAAGTAGTCTTATGAAGCACAGCAAGAGGGCACACCTTTGAATCAATGTTGCATGAAGACAAACAGCAATTTCTCTACTTAAGGGACACCATAGGAGCAAAGGTGCATGGAAGTAAAATACAGAGTGAGAGTCAGAGGGATTTTGCTGAGTAAATAGAGATTCAAAGTGCAGTGCTAACCTGTGTTGGGCATTAGCCAAGTATCAGCCAAGTCCACACACACCAGGTGTGCCGATCACACACACACACCCAACCCAGAACAAAGTCTAGGGAAATGACATGGCAAGGCTGTTTTTCCCCCACCCACATGGTTTGCCGATACAGTCCTCCAACTTCTAACCCGTTTCTTTCCATTAGTTAAAATACAACTAGTCCCCCTCGACTTTGCACACACCAATAGGCCTGCAGGAAGTTGACCGGGTCAGCACCACCAGGGAAGAGACAAGGGCAGGAGTGACCATTGTCCCGGGGCAAAAAGATATTCCAGCTTCAACAGGAAGTTACATAATCAGGTTAGATTTTCAGGGCAACATTAGGCCTGATGATCTCATTCCACTATCAATGAGCATAGACCTAGCATAGATCCTAAACCAAGCAGAAATCCACACTGCCTAAGTTTAAAAAAAAAAAAAAAAGAGTCAAGGGAAGTAGGAACCAGCTTTGTTTGTTTGGAGTCCCAGCCACAGAGCAGTTATTTCCTGCCATTGTTCCCTTCAAATGGAACCCTACAGGTGTACTGCAAGCAGGAGGATGGAGGAAGAGTTTGGGTTGGGGCCAAAATAAAAGAAAGGTTTAGAAGAAATTGACAAAATGTTAGTGGGAAATGGAGGGGGGGGGCAGACATTGTCCTAGAAGATTCAAAGACATTGGGGTTCTATGCCAACCTGATGGACCTAATTCAATCACACAGTTGAAACCAGAATGAGGAAAATGAGAAGACTTAGAAGAGAGCAATGTTTCACGAGACCAAATGTTCAAAGAGACCGAATCAGATAATGCATGGCACATTAGGAGCAAACAGATGCTGTATGCAACACAAGTCTCACTGACCTGCCTGCTACTAATATACTTAACTGATCTTAGAGGTAGTAAGAGATTTTGGCAACTAATTCCTTTTCCTATATACCCAAGTAATATGAACAAATACAAATGGAAATTAGTTAACTTAGTTCAAACGTCATGCAGATTTTAAAACCAGTAGTAGAAAGTTGTTCTAAAGTTCGGCCATTCTGCAAAAGCAAGTTAGCGATTTCATTCCAACTGCATGAAGGCAAAAATGGTTTCTATCAATTCAGGACTACTGGGTAAGTAGAAAAAAGGGACTCATTCCTAAAATTATGCACTATTCATAAAAAAGCCTGTCATCAGATGTTATATATGGCACGGTCAAAAATCTATTTTTTTCCTCAAATGGGTATTGGCAGCAATAATTTCACCTCATCACTGAAGACTGCATTTGTCCCATGGACCTAGAGATCAAACTTTATAAGTGTTACATCAAATGCATTTCAAGGTAAATAAATGTGTTAGACGGCAGTTCGGTAAGTTACCATTTGGTAAGATTGCCTCATCTGACAAAAAACTAGGTCAGACAGCCCTTGAAGTTGGGACAGGATCCGTGGGAATGATAAAGCAACCAAGAAACCCAGATACTACTGGACATTGGCTATCAGGGGGATACATTCAGATGTAACGGTGTCCATAGTCCAAATCAGTGAATTCATTTAAACAAAGCAAGACAGCACTCAAGTAATGTCCTTCAGTCAGGATGCCAGCATCCTAGCTAGACTACAATATCCACAAGCCTCTGATTTGCCCATTTATAAGCCATTTAACTACACATTGATAAAATGCAGTAGACCCACTGTTCATGAATTTAATTAATTATAGTATGGATGGCACTGAACATGGTAGGATGCAATAGGGTCAACACATGTGAAGTGAGTGAGGTACATGGGTTAGGTCATAACGCAATGGAACGCCCTTCTAGATGTTGAAATAATGAAGGAATTAATTTCTAAAATGTGTGGGGATTTTATTCGTGGTTCAGTGCAAGAACAAACAGGAAATTACACCATTGTGTTATCGAAAAAAACGGTTGTATTTTGGGTTTTAGGAAGCCATCAAGCTTTGGGAGAGGTTGTGTCATACTAAAAGGGGGAATGGCTTGAGTCAGTTAAAGGCAAGAAATCAGTTGCATGTGCATCATCGGACAAATGCCTTTTGAAACTTCTGTATTCATACACTGAATCCCATTCAAAAGACCAAGATGAGATCTTAAGCTAAGGGCCTATTTACATTAGAGGGAGAATAAAATGCTGATAGACTTATCTTATGTGGGATAACCGTTTTGAGTTCGGACAGCATGTTGTCCTGATGTAGTTCATTTATAGTAAGCTTAGAGCACATACAGTGCAATCCACTAATTTTGGCACCATAGGTAAATATGAGCAAAACAGGCTGTGAACAGATGTCTAATATTTATCCTCTTGATCGATCATTCAAAATATTCACAGAAATCAAACCTTTGACTGAAGCATAATGATTGAATTTTTTTTTTTCCCAAAACATGTGCCACAATCACTGGCAGCCCTAGAAATTCTTAAGTAAAATTTAGCTAACTGAAGTATATTCCCATTCATTTTAAATTTTTAAGTTCAAAGTTCACCTGAGTGATTTGGAACACCTAGTGGTAAGCCATGACTTCCTGTTTCACTGGGGTATAAACAAGGTTTACACACAGGCCAAATTCACATGTTCATCCATAACTATGCAAAAGAATACAGTAATGTGACAAAAGGTTGAGCTGTACAAATCAGGACATGGCTTTAAGAAAATAGCTCAATGGTTGAAAAGGCCAATTTCCACTATCAGGGCAATAGTTAAGTAGTTTAAAGCAACTGGAGATGTTAATCGGTCTGGAAGATGATGGTCTATATTGACCCTACGAACAGTGAGGAGGATGGTTTGAGGGGCCAAAGAATCGCCAAAGATCACAGCTGGAGAACTGCAAACATTAGTTGGGTCTTGGGGTCCGAAATTCTCCAAAACTACAATCAGACGCCACCTACATAACCAGAAGTTGTTCGGCAGGGTTGCCATAAAAAGATTTAGACATCAAACAACAAACTCAAGTGCCTACACTCTGCCAAATGTTACTTGAACTTTTAAGGGGACCGGTTTCTATGGCCAAACCAAAATGTAGCTTTTGTTAAACAAACAGATTGGTTTGGCCTATCCAGAAAGATTGCCATGCAGAAGATTACCTCATCCTCACTGAAGTATGGTGAATGTTGTAGGGCTATTTTTCTTCCAAAGGCCCAGGACAACTCATTAGATTACATGGTATCCTGGACTACATCAAGTACCAGCAGATATTAAATCAAAACCTGACTGCCTGTCAGGAAGCTTAAACTGGGCCATGGTTCGATCTTCCAGCAGGACAATGACCCAGCAGCGGCACACCCTAAAATGTTTCAGTGACTACAGTATCAAGGTTTTGCTATGGGCTTGCCAGTCACCATGACCGAAACCCTATAGAAAACCGGAGGGATGCGCTGAAGAAGAGTCCACAAGCGTGGACCTCAGAATCTGAAGGACGTGGAGAGATTCTGTATGGGAGAATGGTTTCAGATCCCTTGCCTTGTGTTGGTTTCAGATCCCTTGCCTTGTGTTGGTTTCAGATCCCTTGCCTTGTGTTGGTTTCAGATCCCTTGTGTTGTCCAAACTCATTATGCATTATAGGAGGCGACGCAGGGCTGATATCTTAGCAAAGGGAGTTTACACAATGTATTAAATGAAGGAGGTGCCGATAATCGTGGCACACATTTGAGAACAATTTGATGATAAGTATTTTTTCTCTTTCTTAACATTAATCAATGGTTACATTTTTGTTAATATTCTGAATGAAAGATCAAGAGGACAAAAAATAAGTTTACAGCCACTTTTGCTCATATTTACCAAGGGTGCAAATACTGTAGAACCTCCAATTGTAGTGTTTCTTTAAAAAAAATTGACAGAAATCTGAACACTGAGAAGGAACCATGGAGAAACTAAACGTAAGAAAATGAGTAATGAACTCAAGAAAAAATATATAACAAAGCCTGTATGGAAAAGTCATGAACTTGACATTGTGCTAACAAATAAAACAAGTTAAGACACTGGCCCAGGCCTAGAATGCAGTTGAAATAAAAGGAGTCAAACAAGTCTGTGGTGATGTGTAAAATATGCAAATGTCTCCATATATGTAAGGCAGTTCAGTACATAAAAGGAACAGACTTGAAAGCAAGCCTCAGTCCTGTTCCTACTTCCCATCTGGAGAAGCTCACTGGAGAACCATTCGTAGTTTACTATAAATTGTGAGTCCCAGAGGTCAAAATGATAAAAATCAGTAAGTGAGTACATTCCTGTGAGCTGAATTCCTTCCCAAGCACTGAAGTAATCCATAGACTCTCCTCAACACCAAAGAGAATTGCCAAAACCAAATTACTGAGAAAGCACATTTTACATAGGCTGGTCCAATGGCATCTCTTTGACGTCTGATAATGTAAGGTTCTCCAGGCCAACTGAGAAAAATATCTCAAGTTTGCCCAGATGCTTTTCCCCCACAATATTTACACCCTTGATTCGCCCTAAAAAAAAAAAATCATGAGAGTAAAAAAAAAGTAGTGATTCAGCTTTGCTGCTTAATCACCATGGACAGTTTTACAGAAGTATCTGAAAATTTGATCATTGTTTTTGATAGATTTTAAATCCCAGCTAGAAAGGCTGATGTTTCAATCTACTCATACATAGGGCGTTCAAACTTCAGTTTTGTAAAATTCAAACAACTGACTAACACTAAAACATCTGTTATTTTGGGGTTCTTGTTACATTAGCCATTACTGTGGATTATGGCTCTTACACACACTTGAAGTCCACTTAAAATATGTTGCTGTAGAACTACGGTTACACTTGAAGGGCTGGTTTCATGTGAACACATGCACAACCCTGTTTCCAAAAAGTTGGGACGCTGTGTAAAATGAAAATAAAAACAGAATGCAAAGATTTGCAAATTATTTAAACCCTATATTGTACATAAAATAGTACAATGACAACATATCAAATGTTGAAACCGAGACATTTTATTGTTTCTTGAAAAATATATGCCCACTGATTTCAATGCCAGCAACACATCTCAAAAAAGCCGGAATAGAGGCAACAAGACTATAAGAGTTCTGTAATGCTTAAAAAATAAAAATAATAACCTGGTGGAACATCACAACTAATTAGGTCAATTGGCCACAGGTCAATAAAATGATTGAATATCAAAAGAGCATCCCAGGAGGATGAGTCTTTCAGAAGTAAAGATGGAGTGGGATTCACCACTCCAAAAGACTGCGCAGGTAAATAGTGCAACAATAAGAATAATGTCTCAATATAAAATTGCACAGAGTTTGGGGATCTCATAAAATCATTAAAAGATGCAGAGAATCCAGAGAAATCTCTGTATGCAAGGGACAAGGGCAAAAACCAATATTGGACAGCTGTGATCTTCGTGCCCTGATGCGGCACTGCATTAAAAACAGACGATTCTGTAGTGGAAGTCACTGCATGGGCTCAGATACAAGCATCCACAAATGCAAGTTAAAACTCAACCAGGCAAAGAAGAAAACAGATATAAACAAGATCCAGAAACGCTGCCCCATTCTCTGGGCCCAAGCACATATAAAATGGTCTGAGGCAAAGTGGAAAACTGTCCTGTGGTCTGACAAATGAAAATGTAATATTTTTTTGGAACCATGGATGCTGCCTCTTCCAGGCTAAAAAGGAAAGGGACCATCCAGCTTGTTACCAGTGCACGGTTCAAAAGCCAGCATCCTAGATGGTATGGGGGTGCATTGGTGCACATGGCATGGGTAACTTGCACATCTGTGAAGGCATCATTAATGATGAACAATATATACAGGTTTTGGAGCAACATATATTGCCATCAATACGTCTTTTTCAGGGAAGGCCTTGCTTATTTCAGCAAAAACAATGCCAAACCACATTCTGCACATGTCACAATAGCATGGTTCCATAGTAAGAGTCCAGGGTCTAAACTGGCCTGTCTGCAGTCCAGACATGTCACCATTGAAAACATTTGGCACATTATGAAATGAAAAATACGACAAAGGAGACCCCAAACTGTTGAGCAGCTGAAATCCTATATCAAACATGAATGGGAACATTTCACTTTCAAAACTACAGAAACTGGTCTCAGTTCCCAAACGCTTACAGTGTGTTGTTAAGACATACAACACTAAAAAACATGCCCGTTCCAACTTTTTTGAAATGTGTTGCTGGCATCAAACTCAAAATGGGCATATATTTTTCCAAAAACAAAATTTCTCAGGTTCAACATTTGATATGTTGTTTTTGTACTATTTTCAATTCAATATAGTGATTAAATGATTTGCACATCATTGCATTCGGTTTTAATTTTGCATTTTTGTTGGGAAACAGGGTTGTATTTAACACCTAACATAATGGTACTGACTTCCCCCTCCATTTTCCAAGAATATTGTGCATTGCAGTTTCCACATTGCTTCAGTCATGTTACATGTTATCTAATGTAATTACTATATGCATATGCGGCATTATTGGTTACGGCTCAACTAAGAAATATATCTCAATGCATGAAGAAATGCCAAGCCAACAAACTTCTGAAATAACATGGGAAGTAATATTTAATGCCAGGTAATTTAAGTAGGACTAAAAGAAGTCAAAGACGCGGAAACACGGAGGGTACTACATAGTGTTTCTACCAAGTTAACCAAGGGGTGCCGACAGTCCTGTTTCAGGCATGCAGCAGGTACAGGAGGATCGTCCCAACTAGGCACAAACCAGACAAATGAACAAGCAACTTGAGCAGTACTCTGATTGGCTAAATTCAACACAGCTGGTCTTCTGGGTTGGTTAAACCAAAAACCATTCCACTCTCCAGGACCAGGGTTGTCTGCCCTCGCAATAACCAAAGAGTGACGTAATTGTGAGCAGCAACGCTCCCCGGTTAGCCGCCACTGCAGACTTGTTTGCTTGCCGGGCGGCTGACCACACAGTGAGATCTAAACCTCACAACACGTTACAAAAATGTATCCACGGTGGAATACACACTTCAAGGCCATCCATATGTCTAACCTTGCATCTTTGAATTATTCCATTCTTTTGTGTTACTTTTCACGTCCTCCCTTTCTGCAACTCATTCAAGCGAATCACTTCCTGTACTAGCTAGCAAGTTAGCATACTTGCTACGACTTTTATCGCCATTGCTTCTTAAAACATTGCTTTGGCAACGTCCCTGTTTTAATCAAACTACCATCCACATCAATTGTGTCAATTGAGTTATGCAGACAAAAGTTGATAGTAACATTTTGAAAAGTTCACAAAAACTAGCCATCTAACAAATCTGGGTTTCTGAGGTCCCACCTATTAAGGTGATGAAGTTACAGTTCTTGACCTTCCTGGTCAGATAAACTGGCTCATTGCGCGTGCTATACATAAAGCATGTGAAGAGTGCATAGAGGAAAATTTGTTTGCTGGAATATTACCTGCTGTTGAGATGCAGACGCGTTTATGGATGGCTAGCTACAACCGGTGGCTGAGTCGGTCTCCGTTTCGCCGCGAAACAAACTCCTTTTCAGTCGACAGCAGCCTTGCTGATTGCTTGGGTCAAACTACAATGTTAGCTCCCTTCTCTTTCTCTCCCTCAGTGTTTTTTTCGCCTCTTTCTTTTTCCCTCCCTCTTCCACTCGCTGCTCAATTCACTCTTTGGTTAGTCAGTCGGGGTGCGGTCCAGAGAAGGAGGGGCATATATGGTATGTGTCCGCCCTCTAATTTTCTTCCAACCAATCTTACAATAACCTTCACAATGTAGACCAATCACGTTATTGAAGGGGTGTTTCCCAGGGGAGAAACTAGTGCCACCGGGCAACAAAAAAGATCTGAACTTGAAATAGTTGAGGGGAGAACAAGGGGGGCACAGATACGCTAGTGTTTAATGAAAGAGGTATGTGCGATGTTAGGATTTTTATGACCATATAAGTACTAGTCCGTTCAGGATGGGCTACATCATTTAGGTTATCCCCATGTGTCATTAGGCTGGGGCTAGATTGTCTGCATAGAAACACAGACATGCCAAAGATACTATTACAACAACTACTACTGCAACTTGACTATTTCTGCTGTCCATACTGATCATTTTACATTTATTTTGACAGTGAAGGTAAGTTACCTGAAAACGAATTCTCCCTAAATTATTTTTTCTTTGCTATCTCCACACCATTAAGTGTAATTTAATAGCTACTAACAGCATACCTCTGGCTCAAATAAGTTGCTATTTAGGTAGTGTAACATAACAGGGGTGTGAACAAACCCACAATTGGCAATACTATATCAGTTTGCAATTCAGTCACATACAGTATATACATTTACATTTTTACCAAGTTTTTCCTCAATTTTGTAATCTAATACACAATGAAGGCCTTGATTTATCATATGGCAACAACAAATACTTGAGACAGTTGAAGTTCAGATGTGTGTCTCCTGAAGCACATCTGATGCCGTTCTGGTTATCCCTTTGCATGCTCAACAAGGAAGTTGGACCGGGGTACCAATGCACCTTAAGGAAGGCACGACACCAGGATTTGGATCAGATGAGCCCAAGCCGCCACAAGGAGTTGCTAAAGTGCAACAAGGCAAGCGGCTAAATCTGATAACTCCCCCAAACCTGGATGATGCTGGCCTATTGTACCACCCTTCGTAAGCATGATTTAAACTCTGGCCTTGCAATGGCACAGCTACCTGCAAATAGTAACTTTATCACAGCATGGCCTCACTGATGGCACAGCAGTCTGACCGCCACTGTCTAAAATCAAGCCTTGACTGTGCTGCTAAGTGACGAGTGGCTAGGATTCTCCCGAATCGATCTGGAATTGTTGCAATGAGACAAGGCCCTAAATACCATTGGGTACTAAGAAATTTGGGAAAGGTAAAAGGGGGCAAACTGGGGGCCCATATTAAACTGTTTAGACGGTGACACATTTTGTGAATTGTTTTTGGCCCTCATGTCCAACACTTTGGATATGACCGAACAATATGTTTCTGAACACTTTAGAATTCATCCTAATGCTGTCATCAGCAGTCAGGTCAGACCAATGGGCCTGTATAAGTGGCAGCCATACATGCCCACAACATAAAACCTCCTCCACCTTATCTCACAGATAAGGTGATACCGCAATGCCTTTTCCAGAACTCCGCAAGCTCATCTAGGTAGTCCTCTGTAGTCTATCAGTGCTTTATTTTTTCTTTCTAATGTACCAAACAGTTGATTTTGGCATTCCTAATGTTTTGGTTCGGTCTCTGATTTATTCAGATTTATCTGCCTCATGATGGGCAGCTTGACTTGCCTTGACACTTCTTTGGTCCTCATTTTTTCAGACACACCCAAAAGCCAAAATCCAAATGCAAATCCTAGAATCAGGACTAACCATTCACAGCTCTCTTGTGCATTCACTAGTGATGCAAACAAACTACCTAATAAGAGACAGCTGTGAAGCCAATTGTCCAAATACTTTTTGTACCCTAAAATCATGGACTGTGTACAAAACGTGCTGTAATTTCAAAATGGTTCATCTGATACAGATGAAAATGACCTCAAATTAAAGGTGAAAGTCTGCACTTCAACCGCATAATCATTGTATAATTTCTGGAATAGAGAGTCAAAAATGTTGCTCTTCAAATACTAAATGTCTGTGTCCAGTTGCAAATGTATTTTTTGTTCCAAGGACTCCAACAGAGGTGTTTGCCACCGTCATGTATCTTTCAAACCTTCTCTATTTGATTGAGACAGATGAGTTTCAGCATGACATATAGCCCCTTGTGTAGGACACACATTTTGCATACATTGAGACAATTCCAGTTTAGTTTCTCCTGCTATGTTGTAAACAATCTGCCAATTAGCAACCTTGAATGGAAGCCATTCACATATCAAGGATTTTTAATAATAGCTATATTTTATAGAGAAACACTGAAAGAAGCCACACACAGGCTTGCTAAATGTAGGTGAGGCCATCTATTAGTCAATGCTTTCAGACAATCATGTGCTTACTGATTATTTATTTACCAAATTAGACAATGCAATGACAAATCAGTTTAACTTCCATTTTGTACCACAATGACAGACACTTGACCAGAAAAAAACTGTGACTAGGTCTCTGTTTCAATTCAATGGCAGATAGACCTGATCCATTCAAAGGTTCAACATGACTTCAGGGTTGTGTCTATTGTCAGTCAAAAGTAAATGTAAATGTAAATAATCCTGCCATTAAAGAAAGCTGTCAGTAGTGCACTGATACAATCAAGAATCTTCCAGGATATACTGCCCTGTCCAGGTGCAAAAGGAGCTTTAACACAGTAGCTGAAATTGGTAAAACTATTTTTGTTCTTATTTTTAATAAAGTTCTTCATGAATTGCGAATTGAATTTCTGGGTTGAAATAACATTTTTAAAATGTGTGTTTGTTATTAAGGGTTGCTGTTCATAAAAATAAATTTATTTTGCTAGACATGTTCACCTTGCCTGAAAGCTACTAAAGTGAGAGGTGGTCTCATCAACAGCACACATTCACCCAAATGTGTTTTAGACAAATTTTTCAAGGCCAGAGGCAGAAGCATTTTTTTAAAATTAGGCTGCTCATTGAATGGTTAAAAGAAACAGGCTTTTATTGATAAGATCTTTAAATACCAGCCATCATATGCTTAGACAACCAGGGATAAATACTCAAGTTGCTGGCACTAATATTTCGTAGTTTCAGCCACAAACATAAGCTTACCTGTACGTGGACTCCAGATTGCAGGCCTGCGTAAGACCAGAGCAAGGCAGCTGGCTAAATACTGCTGGGTTCCAGCTGTTACGGGCTCCGTTGCTGTGTGGAAGAGAAGGTGCTTTTTGTTTCCTTGAATGTCATTGTATAAGCAACCCATGGAATAGACTGAGCCCTTTGTGGTGTAATGTGATTTGTGGATTTTATAAAGTATTTAAAGTGTGTGTACAACCCCCCCCCCCCACTGTAGCAAGCTGATCTTAAATTAGCCTAAAAGGAATTCTTACAATAACATAACAATACTTGTAAACATAATACAACAATATCAATGTTATGGTTAATCGGGATGAGGGCTGGATTTGGAGGTAGAGTGGGAAAGGCGAAAAAGAAAGAGAGGATGATATGAACTGGTGGAAGGAAACAAAAGATTTTATGAGAAAAAGGAATAATGTCAAAGGAAATACAATAGGGAAACAGGCCAAAGTGAAAATGGGTATAATAAAACAACAAGAAAGGGGAAAACAAAAATTAGGTAAATAAATACATTGCGCTTCCGACCTCAAATTCTGCTATCACTATCTATTAGGATAGATGCCAGTTCTACATGTATTGAGTGACCTTGCTGGATAAACAATTTTAACACACCTAACCTTGACAAAAAAGGTAACATGAAGAATAGCACTGACCTAAACAATGTGGACTTTATATCTTTCTCATAACCTTGGAAAATTAAATAAAGATTGTTGGGGTACTGGGTTTCGCTAGGCCACACAACATATTCAGCAGAAAACCCAGCCAGAAAATAGCTTACAGCTAAATTATATGAGCAATGTCTGTTTTAAGTTCTGCAAAAATGCATTTTAAGTTCTGTTTTCTAAGCTCAGAGTGTCAGCATGTGTGGAATGTGCCTGTTTGTTCCTGCACTGTTTTGCGGCACTGCATCACGTGGTAGACAGTGACACTGACGAACATGCCATGTGGCTGGAAAAATCAATACACAGCTCATTCAGAGCGGGTTGGGTTCTACAAGGAATTTAGCCTGGGGGTCAAGGGTCATCTCTGAGCAGTACCAGATGCTGAAGGAGGAGGAGGGGATCTGGGGAAGATGCCTACAGTCACCACTCTGTAATGTCATGGTCAGAACAGCGGCGACAGCATCCACAAACTGTTTTGGACCGTTCTGGATAATCGTCTCACCACTTTGATCAGTGTACAACATGGTGTAGAAAGACCCCCATAAATGCCCCATATACTGTGAGTGATATGGATGTCTTCTTATTTCTGTATTTTATTTTCCTCAATGTATTCTTTGTGGTGAACTTAGTTGTCTGGGTAAACTCTGATCTGAGAATGTAAAAAAAAAAAAATACATTCTAAGAAAAACATAATTACAATATAACACATTTGGGCCCAGAGGTCAGCAATTAGGGATCATAACAGAGGAAATGGTAGATTACCAAATATGGAGAAATTTATGACCTCACTCTACACCACCTCCCTTGCTATGATCCAGTCCCTCTCTTTGTCTCAGTGGCGACAGGGCGTGTCCAGATTTCTGGGTGTGACATTATATCGTCTGCCCAGAAAGGGACTCACTGACACCCACTATGTGAACAGGCTGGTATGATTTAATTAGGCACTTCAAATAGCTTCTGTGAATTAACGTGTGTGCATTCATATGTCAGTCAGGGTAACGTGTGGGCCAGCCTACATACAGGGCTGTCAGATCTGTTACTGAATGGGGTGCTGTATCCTGTTCATTCCAGATTAAAAAAACAAGTATATTGAAACATGGTTGTGACAGTTAAGCATACAGCCCATTTTAATATGAGCCTAATTGCTATCTGTAGAAACACATTGTTCTGGTTGTCAGTAACCGGTCCTTTGCTGTTGTTCTACACCATTCTTCAATAATGTCAAACCCCCTGCCAAGACTACTTATGCAACTCAGTTCAATTCAGCCAGGCTGTGTTAACATGACAGAGTACAGCTGTGTGAAAATCTGTTTGTGTCCTTAAATGGCATACCCCATCCCTTGCAGCAATGTCCAAAGACAACCACTAAATAATATAAAACATCTCCACCATGCCAAATATGTAGCCATGATAGAATAGTACTAAAAACATGGCAATTAATTCCTTCGTTTGTCTGTCATTAAGCTTCCCCTCCCCCTCTCGAGTAATCAGTACAGGAAGGAGTGACATGTCGACTCACAACATTTTGGAATGTAGAGAAAAGGGCCATGATTTTATCTCCAATCGTTAGTATACAAAAAAAGAACCTCTCAGCCTAAATATAAGTCCAGGTCACATATGCTATATTGATGGGAGCAATAAAGAGTAACATTACTCTGCTTTGTGTATGTTAAATTGACATTCGTCTGGACCAGAATGCACACCCAACAAGCTGGAGGGCGATATGTGTGTGAAATATAAATAGACTGTATTTACTATAAACGTAGAATACTCCCGGGCTCTGCCAGGTCTGCCTGCCAGGTCAGCGTCACGCATGAACATAGACACGCACAAATTCTATAAGCATTTTGACTATGTGGCACGGGCAGGGCCAGTCAAACACAAATAACATTAAAACTTTTAGAGTCTGAGAAGAGAGAGAGAGAGGAATTCTGTACTCTCCCTTGTAGCCGTTTGTTCAACAGTCACTGGCTTCGCCAGTCTTTTTTTGCCTTATATGGTAACAGAGGTTGAGAGAAAGACAGCATGAGCGAGCATGGAGGAGTGGTCTATTGTATTTGGCGGAAGAGGTGTAGGGTTACGCTACGCTGTGCTACTCATGAACCCTTTCAGCCTTCCGTCATCTCTTCACCCCATCCCCATGATTAGTCAGACCAAGAGAATGAGTAGAGAAAGGCCAAAAGTACACACAAAGGTCTGTACCTATCAGCAGCAATGTAGTCTGGACACTAGACACTGAGGGAGTGCAGGTAAAAAAAAAAATGAATCATTAACATGGATGATAGTTTTCTTCAGCCACATTAACATTCATTACAACATTCATAAGAGGAATGTATTACATTTTGCAAAACAAACTAGATTACAGATTTCAACCATGTGCAATTTCAACATGCTTATGCAAATTCTGCTAATTGAAAATCCCTCGATTGTCTGTATCTGTCATTACTTGATGACCTATTATTAGCCATTATTAGCTATTATTAGCTACTGAAAAGCTCAGCATTCAAAGTCAATTTCTTGGCGGTCGTCCTTTGCGTAACAAATTATCTAATCTAAGCCCATTAAAACTACAGAAGGAAATGTAGCCCGCTTAAGGGCAGAAAATAAGTAGCTTTGAGGTCTGTGCCATGAATATGTCAGCAGTCGTTCTGTAATAACAAGCTGTATGAGTTAGAGGCAGGCAGCGTGGTAGTCTCTGTCTTCGTTGAGCTGAAATTTCACTGGATAGGTTGTCCAAACACAGGTGACTACCTAGACAAAACAGATGTCATTCACCATCCGCTCTGACCCAGAGAGACTTACAGTAGGGAGTGCATACATTTCCATACTGCCCCCCTGTGGAGATCGAACCCACAACCCTTGGATTGCACGTGACATGCTCTACCAAATGAAACTAGCGAGTTAAAGAGTAGGGGATAAAACTGAGCTGACAGAGGATTCACATCTGAACTGGTGTGTGATATACTGCCGAACAGGCAGGTGGTTTAGGGTGGAGTCGTCTTATGTGATGATCTCATGCATTGCACTGTTTAGCATAGCAGCCCCTAATGGATTGCGGTTTGGATTGGGGAAGGAGCTGATCCGAGACCTGTGCTTAGAGGCAACACAGGGATGTGGGATGTTCCAGCAAATTATGCCATGGGCTTCGAGTGAAAAAAGAAAATGATAGACTTTCTCAGGTGTGTAGCCATGACCGTGGAGCTAGGGAGGCGGAGAGGAGTGTGTCACAGAGGTGATAGGCTCGTGTGTGTGGGCACGACTCAGCCTTCCACACCGTTACACTAACGACAGGGTGTTGATGACTAACACAACGTCAGACAGAGAGAAAAACAAATTACATACAAATAATAAAAAGAAGCAAATGGATTACAGGAGTGAAAGCCTTCAAGCAAAAGGATGGAGAAACAATTAGAGGTAAATGAGAAGGAAAACAGTGTTAGACGTACCAGCTACAACACCGATCCAACTGATTAGGCTCATAAAGCAGGTTGTTAGATAGGGAACACCACACCCATTCTACTAAAATTATCTCCATTTATTGTCTTGACAGAAAACATCACTTCCTCTCATGTCAAACAAACATCACGCCATCAACATCCCATCACCACCCTGCTAATTAGACTGCCCACATTGTTAACACGGGGGAATAACGTTGCCCAGATGTCATAACGAGCACGACTGATTAGACTGCAATTGCAAAGCTAATATAGCACTGAACTTTTCTTTCATAAAGTTACGCAAAATTTAAAAAAAACGTTTTGGGAACACAGTCCTCCAAATTGCTCTGAAACCACTTGCTAATCCTTTCCCTTTAATGCATGCAACACTGTCCCACAAACCAGTCCACACACACCAAACACCACCTTCAATCTCCTTTATTTATTACTTCACTTGGTCATATCACATTGTTTATTGAAATCTAATTTAAATCACACCCAAAACCCTCAGTATTTCCCGCTTATCTCTAATTTCACAGTCAAAACCCAAGTGACAGTAAACTCATACTCACTCATACACTTACCCATTCAATTATTCATATACAATACACACATATTCAAACACTTCCTGAAACACAATACACACTCACCCACACATGGTTTTACTATCAAAGCGAGGACAGGCAATTGGGTGCCATGAAAAAAATCCCTAACCATAACCTCAATAATGTAACCTTTATACCTAAACTTAACCTAAACTTCACTCCTAAACATAACCCTTAATACATAACCTTAAGTCATCACTAAGATAGTAAAACAAGAACACACACACTTAGGCATAATGGTGTCAAATGACTGTGTGGCCTACAAAGCTAGAGTACAGCCGCCCTCGTGTGGACAATCAGAAAATGCAGAGAGCGACGTCACAGAGCTCATCTAACAACGTCATACTTCCTGTAAATGCCTGCCCCCCCCCTCCCACCCCACAACACTGAACGACTTGTCCCCATAGCATACAGTAAAGTACAGTGGTGTAGTTGCCCACTCTAGATACAATCTATTGCAGCGCACTGGTACACTTTGGCCTAGGCTCCTCCATATGTTTCAATTGGTCAGGGCCATTACCGTCCAATGGACGGGAAGCAAACCAATGTATGGGTGGTGGGAACACTGAAGACGGCAATAAAACACAAACGCACACCCTTCGCCAGACCGTGGACAGAGAGACAAGCAGAATGATACAACGGTTGAGGGATGGGTGTGAGCATGTCTACGCGTTGGCCGGACAGGGTCAGGTGCAGGGGGTTGGTCGGTACTTCTAACAGGTTCGACATGACCGTGTAGCACTGAGGACCAGGCCAGGCTCAGACAACAACGGAGTCTTACGGGGTTGGATCGCTAATCTCACGCGTTTCATAGGTTCATTGTCCAATGAGTTTGCTGACAAATGAGTCTAGCGCATCATCGTCCTTGAGTCCCACAAACTGGTCGATGACGTCGCCTCCTCTCATGGCGATTACCGTGGGAACCGCCGATACCTGTAGAAAGAGGCAGGGGTCAGTAACAGCATCAGACGAACGGCCTGTCCCACTACTAAATACATGCTTCTGCAATCTTCTAAATGACTAAAATGTAAAATGATATGGTCTCAATGTTTTACATTTTAATTGTAATTTGTACAGGATACACAAGGCATTGACTATGAGCAAGCTACCGTGTTGATATTAACGTCACCAACTAGGCTAGTTTTCTTTCTTCCCATGGACTCATCAACCACCGGGTATGTAATGAATATTTCCTTTTTATTTACTGTCTATCATCTTCATTCAACCATTGCAAGCAACATGCAATGTAATGATGCAAATTAATAAACCTACAAACCTCCCTATAGAATTTGCACCAAGCTGGTTTGGTAATTATCTTCAGAAGCTCAGAACTAACCATTAGCATTTGCCCAGACTAAATTCTGCAGTGAAAGGTATTCTAAGAAATACGTTTAATCCTAACAGCTGCAGCTGTATAGAAGCAGTTACTATTTCTTGGGTCCAAAAAAAAAAAAATCTACTAATGAAAATAGCTATGAAAATATGGTGCTAACTTTGAAAGGTAACAATAAAAAATATGTAAGAAACTATAAACCAATGGTTAGTTTGTGTTAACTCTATGCCCCATTCCTCTGCTTTCCCCTTAAGGCCCAACAGCTCTTAAGAGTCATTACACGATAATCCCCGGATTCTTACACCTTATTGCTTAAAGAAAATGTAAAAAGCTCACACCTACCCCATATTCAATGGCCAAGTCTGTGTGATCATCTATGTCGACCTTTGCCATGGCAACTTTGCCTTTCTGTTTAGAAACGGCTTTCTCTAATCTTGGCCCCAATATCTTGCAGGGACCACACCACCTTTACAGAAAAGGAAAAAAAAACGGGATCTGTTTAGGACTATTTGAGTGAAAACTTTACAAGCAATAAAAAAACTGAAATCTCATGTACATTCAGACTCTTTATTCAGTACTTTGTAAAGTGCTTTGGGCAACGATCACAGCTTCGAGTTCTCTTGGGTATGCCTCTACAAGCTTTGCGCAAGATTTGGGCAGGTTGTCCCATTCTGTTTTGCCGAGCCTCTCAGGCTCTGTCATTTGGATGGAGAGGGTCAGTGAACTGCAATCCTTAGGTCTCTCCACTGATATTCAAATTGGTCCAAATCCGGCCTCTGGCTGGGCCACTCAAAGACATTCACTCATGTATCCCTCCTGCGTTGTCTTGGCTCTATGCATTGAGTTGCTGATGTGATGAAAGATGAATCTTCTGTATTTTGTTCCCTTCATCACTGCTTTAAGTCTGACCAGTCTCCTAATCCTGCTGATGACAAGCACCTTGATAGCATGGCGCTCCCACCGCCATGTATCGGCACCACGAGGCCCCCACCGCCATGTATCGGCACCACGAGGCCCCCACCGCCATGTATCGGCACCACGAGGCCCCCACCGCCATGTATCGGCACCACGAGGCCCCCACCGCCATGTATCGGCACCACGACGCTCCCACCGCCATGTATCGGCACCACGACGCTCCCACCGCCATGTATCGGCACCA
>JACXGI010003134.1:0-16787 GCA_016801175.1 Esox masquinongy | reverse complement strand
CTATTTGCTAGCCCATTGTACGTACTACACTCTTCATGAAATGGATTGTGAAATTTGTGTAGGTGATGTTGACTGGCAAATGCGGGTGTACGAGGAGGGAAGCGCTGAGCTACAAACATTAGTTAAGGTTTAGGTAACACTTCCAGTGTGGTTAAGTTTAGGGGTAAATTTAGACAAGAAAAACGGTTAAGGCTTGGTAATGCTCCAGTTTGGTTAAGGTTAGAAAACCAAAATATGTCGATTTGAACTTGTTACATGCGCGTACTACTGCCCCTAGCTTCCATACTAAACATACCATAGTGTGGTATGGTTATTGAGGGAATATGCATATCAATTACACGCAGAAGGTTATTTTAGCTTGTGTTGCTTACGGTTCAACATATTCTTGCATGATATACATACGCCATGTGAGTGACAGGGGTGTCGTTGGTCTTGGTGTAAAACACAGGTGAATTCGGTACTCACTGGGCATGGAAGTCAATGAGCACAGGCATCTCACTTTTGATGACTCTCTCTCTGAAGTCCTCCTGGTCCTGGATGTTGAAGGAGACCTCTCTGCGAGAGTTGTGGGACAGGGAGAGGGGCAATGTGCGTTTGGGCGACAGGAAAGAGAGAGGGGTTGAAGTTGAACACAGGGAGGTAGAGAAGGAAGAGATAGTGGAGGCTGGGAGACAGCGCAGGTCTTTCACAGTGAGAGTCAAAACCCTACGGATCAGCAGCCGGTGAGCCATCTGAAAGGAGTTAATAGAGGAAGACAGCACAGAAATTTTACATTATAGTCATTTAGACGGCAATGTTATCCACAGTGATTTACATAAACTGAGTACATTCTATTTTAAATTATTATGGGCGGAGAAGCAATTAAAACTCCACAAGGGCTAAGCAACAATGGTTGTACTGCGTTACACCATGAGCAATCAACATGTAGACTAGGTAAAACAATATAGATGTATGGTTGAATCTAACTTGGAACTGTTGAGAAAACTACAAATGTCCGACTAGTCAGTGGCTATGCATACACAAAAACCAGATTCAACCAGATTCCTTGCTGTAACTACCAGATGACTTCACTGACGACTCCTCGGTAACCAAGACGTCGAATGCACGCGAGACATCCGGCGAGATAAAAAGGTTTGACCTATAGTTATTCTTGTAGTGGAATGACCATACCATAGAACTGAATCGTGTTTCGCAATCAGTGCGCGAACTGAGAACTGGGCTCAAGCATTCCACCATATAACCTCCGTTTGACTTTGCCCGTTTTCTCTCCTCCTCACCTCCCTTCCGCCTGTATACTTCCATTATAAAACGCCCGAATGTAGAAACCGGAACCTAACTTACCGGCAAATGTCACCCAGAATAGTGCTGTTTATGAACTGAAATAATATATCAAATACTTACCGTACTCTACAATATCGTTCTGGTCACCCGGACCACGGTTTGTGAAGTACTTCCGCCTACACAGTTCAGAAAAAAAAAAAGCCTGCATGGATCAGTTTTATGATGTTCGCGTTTATAAGAGTATCGCCCCCCAGTGTTGAAATTCAGAATGCAACCTCTTGAACAGTCTGTTTTATTTGGCTACTTTCTGGTTAACTACGAAGGTTTGGAGACGCGTGCCCCAGATGCAGGCCAGCTGACAGTCTTGCCTGGGCCCGGGACGAGATAATCTTAGATGGGCCCTTTAATGTCAACCCAATGTCAGTTCTGGGCCCCCCCTTACCCCTTACCCTGGGCCCGGGACAACAGACCCGTTTGTCCCCCCCTATCGGCGGGCCTGCCCAGATGTATGGTCTTTACAAAAAGGAAGAAAATATTATTGGCAGGTTTACTTTTGTGTTGTTCAACCAATCCAGTAAACAACCCTACAAGAGACAAAAATGGTCCTCGAAGATAGTGTATAATTGATGCGCTGTTCGGTGCAACACCTTTCCTCAAAGATCGTTCAATCCGGCTATTGATCTTCAATAGTTACACCAGAGTAGGTAAACAATGATTTTGTTGTCCAAGTTTAAATCACTCTCATCAACGTTTTCCTCCATATGTTGTCATTATTATTATATTTTACACTATGTGTGTCCCTGAAATCACTTTGTATCCTGTTAGCTTGTAGTCATTCTATATAAGCCACATTCCACCATGACATTACATTCCTAGTATCATAACTCTTTAGGTGGGAGAGCAACTGCTCAAAGCTATACTCATATCTGTTTTTCGTTCCTCACTCATAAATGTCCACCCTGTTAGGCTAAATTATGGAGAAAATGAATCAAGTTCCATCATTTTAAAATATGTTTCATGGAGAAGTTCAAATCCGGGTCAAGTATTTATCATTCTAACTCAAACTTGCTCACTCACACAGCTATTGCTAACTCAGCCTTGAAATGTCCACTCTGACAGGTAAAAAATAACATGTGAAGATTGAGCGGTTCAACTAAACATAGAAATGTTGACCAAATTCAATGGTTATTCACCGTAATTTAGGTGCAATAAAGAGCTGTTTCTGAAAATAACACACATTTTACTTAATAATTGTAGTAAAAGGGAGATTTTTCTGGGAGACTTTGGCCAAAGAAATTAATTGCTATTCTTTAGCACTCAAAACATGTTCACAACTTTTCACCTGAATGCATATATTTTGAATACGAAGGCGTGGTGCAAAGGGGAAACAGGTAGCCTTTAAGGCAACGACATGTGTGCACTTTCACACGTGACTTTCTAAGAAGCTGCCATCAATAGAAACAACATAATAAATCACTGCATTGAGCTTAGGTCTGTAAATTCAACTAAGCTTAAAAATCAATATGGGTACCATCCTGGCTCCTGCTCTTCAGAGAGCCATTCATAAATAACTGATGGGCAGCCTAAAAGGAGAGAGAGTAATGGCACTGCACCACCTTTCATGTCAGAGGGCAACGTGATGAAAGGTAGAGAGATACGGGGGTATACGTAGAGACTGAGATTAGCTAACACAGACAGACAGGCAAACACACAGACAGGAAGGCAGGAAAGAATCAAGATGATGAAATCTGTGGACAGACAAACAGGATTCAAATGCAATTAATGGATGTTCAATCAAAAGCAACTCATTCGTGAAATGGAGGACCCAGAAGAGAATATGGTGCTGACCCCGTGAGTGGCTTTCACCTTGTCTATGTAACGAGGTCTTGTAACATTACACAGTCATAATCATTGTACTCATGTGTTTTCGGATTGTCCTTTTTTCTTTGTATCTATGTCGTTTCTCAGCTAGTATGAAATCTTGCCTTCTTGGATAAATGTACTCATACTGTATGTTTATTTTTTTCCACGGTCTATTTTTAGGATGCCTTGTTGAACCAGATGTTCATGACTTCATTGATGAAGAGATTTCAGGATAAAAAAAAAAAATACTTTGTAGAGGTCTTCACCGAGTTTATTCAACCGGAGAGGATTGTTTTGTCAAGCGATAATTTTACCTCCATCTGTGTCCCGTCGTCCTCCACCTCAGCAAGAGTAAATAATGTGCCAGCCGGCCCAACACTGTCAGTCAGAGCAGGGAGACAGATCTGACGACTGCTGGAGGCAGCTCAAAGGGCACGAGGAGGGTGAAGCAGACACATCGTTCAAGAAGACAGGTATCCATATTAGACCCTCTGTCACACTTCGCCCTCCACCCTTGTTCCGCAGCATCGGCCCACTGGGGCTACTGTCCAGCCTGCCGCCCCACCGACGTCTCCGCGCTATATTACGCCGGTCCAGAACGGTGCTGCCTACCAGCACACATGTCAGCGAAGCCACCAGCAGCGTCCAAGATTTAACGTCAGGCACCGACACGGAGGCACTCCCGCGTCTGCTGGCTTACAGTGACGTGGTGTCCGTGAAGGATGTTGACATAAACACAGTCTCAGGGACACCGACACAGCCCGAGACACTCATGAACGCACATGGGCACACTGAATTAACACCGCTAGCAGGACCATTCACAGAAACACTCTCATTTGTTATCGGTGCTCAAAAAAGGCAAACGGGCGGACAGCCTTTATCTAAGCCCTCCCCACCCCTGAGAGCCCCTAACATAGACAGGGTTAGACAGGGCAGAGTAGTTTCCCCTCTTAAAATGCAAGAGGATTTTAGAACTGGTGAGGTAGGAGGGAAAGATAAGAAGAAGGTGAAGAGAAGAGGAATGAGAGTGGAATGTAAAGGAGGGAATCATGCCAAGAACAAATATGTGGCCCCGTCCTTCACCTCAGAGCTGGAGGAAGATGGTGGACTGTGCCAGTGGTTACAGAGTCTGGGGATTTCAGATGGAGAGAAGGAGACCATTTCCCCCAACAGAAGTAAACAGCAGCCCAGAGGGTTCAGAGAAAGGATGGCTGGACACAGAGAGGGGTATTCACATCCAGCGTCCAATCACAGGAGAGACAGACGCCCCCACTTCCTCCCACCGATCTGTCAGCCTGGCCCCCTCCTCCATGTACCCCTGCTGCTTCCCGAAAACACACCCCCGCCCTCGCCGTGCCCCTCCGCACATGCCCGCTTCCACCCCCTGCCTGTGCCCCTTCTCCACCCTCCGCAGTTCAGGAGGAAGTGATGTTGCCCAGGAAAGAGGTCTCTAAACTCCAGAGGCCCTGGCTGCTGTATGCTGTATTCTGTCATGTTACTTCAGTGTACACTATCTGACACGTGGCTCATGTAAGCTCATTACGTACACGCGTGCACCTGAGCAATGTCTCTCAAGGTATAACGTGACTGCAGCCTGTTGTAGAACCTTTACAAATGACGTCAACTTATTTTCCAGTTGCACTCAATTCAGCATGCATGGTTTTAAAGATCTAGAGTGTTGTTGTTCCTTAGGAGGAACATGAACACCTCAGGTTGTTTTGCCCTGTCCTGTTTGTCTGTGAGCCATGTCCCGCTATCCCCAGCAGAGTGCACCCTCCCCTGGTCAGAGGAGGCCCATGTTCTTTATGAGGCAACAGTTGAGGCCTGAACAGTGCTGTGCTCTGTGTGCCGCCTGCGCTGGCAGCTGTGTCTCAGGGCCAGAACACCGGCGTCTCAGTCCTCGTTGCCACGCACAGCCCCTCCGTTCATGTGTTTACCCTCAAACGCAGCCCCAAATGTTTGTCAGTGAGGCACTTTTTTTAAAGTCTACCTGATTCCCTGCCCTTAGCCGCCAAACAAACATTACACCGGAAATTGCAGGGATATCTGGGATTTTTGAGGGGTCCCGAAGGACAGGAGGCGAGGGCGAGAACAAGGGTGCTCTCTGTGACACCTTTGAGGTGAGGCAGGGAAAGGAAGGAGGGGCAGAGGGGAGGGTGTGGCCAAACCTGGACGGCAGGGGCAGAGTTACTAACGACTGATAAACAGGCAGAGGTGACCCAGTTCCTGAAGCCCTTTGGCCTTGTTACGTTCCTGAAGACCACAGTACATGCCAAGGTCTGGTGTCTCATGCAGCAACAACATCTCTGGACGGCTAACCGGTGCATCTTGTTTCCCCTCATCTTATTCCCTCTTCATCCTTGCACATTTGATTGACAGGACAGGGGCCAGGACAACCATTGACAAGGCTGAGATTTTAGATTAACACCAGACAAAAGAAGATTGAAATAAATAAGTTTATGCTTTGTGTTATCTGAGTTTTGTCCTAGCCTCCTCATCCTTACTAACAGCCTGGTGACACATATAGTATATGGCACATTGCACTGTTGTTAGGTTACATTGTTTATTACAGTAAATGGCATTGTATTTATTTTAATTAAAGTGCAGAGACTACATCCAAATTAACTTTTTCTCAGTCTCTTTATTTGCATTGCATCTGGTCTGTCATCTGTGCACTTCACAGACTGACAGGCTTTCTCTGTCAGTCCATACATGAGGTCACTAATTAAGACATTCTCTGTCTGCTCTATATTTTCTCCATATATGTTAAATTATAGTCAATTCAGAGATTGTTGGATTCAAAATGGATATGGATATCTATTTGAAAAGAGCTTTGATGGATTTTAACAAATTACTTCTTGGTCTACAGCTCCGAAAAAAATTAAGAGACCACTGCACCTTTTTCTTTCCTTTCCAAAAAAATGGAAAAGCGAAGGTTTTTAATTAGGAACAGAAGAGTTAAAATTAAGAGACCACTGCACCTTTTTCTTTCCTTTCCAAAAAAGTCGAAAAGGAAGGTTTTTAATGAGGAACAGAAGAGTTAAAATTAAGAGACCACTGCACCTTTTTCTTTCCTTTCCAAAAAAGTAGAAAAGGAAGGTTTTTAATGAGGAACAGAAGGGTTAAAATTAAGAGATCACTGCACCTTTTTCTTTCCTTTCCAAAAAAGTCGAAAAGGAAGGTTTTTAATGAGGAACAGAAGGGTTAAAATTAAGAGACCACTGCACCTTTTTCTTTGCTTTCCAAAAAAGTCGAAAAGGAAGGTTTTTAATGAGGAACAGAAGGGTTAAAATTAAGAGATCACTGCACCTTTTTCTTTCCTTTCCAAAAAAGGCGAAAAGGAAGGTTTTTAATGAGGAACAGAAGGGTTAAAATTAAGAGACCAATGCAAATTGAACGCTTCTGTTCCTCACTCAAAACCTTCCTTTTCAACTTTTTTGGAAAGTAAAGAAGAAGGTGCAGTGGTCTCTTAATTTTTTCCGGAGCTGTATGTTTTATGTGCGGAGGAAAAGTGTGCACACAATAGAAAAACATATTTACATATACAGTACATTCCATTGGTAGTGAATATGTGGTTGAATGCAACTGAATACTGTGCATGAACACATTCTGTAAAAAGTTAAATCTACATAACCTTACTATTCTTTTTTTAATCACTTCTAATTAATCCCTATGCTTGTTTTTACTTTTTATGACAGATATCCATTAACCTCTTTGGCGTTTGATAAGTTCCCACTTTGGACAGCACCGAGACGGTGCTAAACCCGTGTGTGAGTGTGCACGTGTATGTGAATGTGCACGTGTGTGTGAATGTGCACGTGTGTGTGTTGATGAGTGCATGTGATCAGGATATATGGACTCTGGACTTGCAATATGCAAATACTGACTCTGCCATCAGCAAGACGCAACAGGAACCAGGACGGGTCATACCAGTCAACTTCCACACCACGCATGTGGAAGGCTGGTGATCAAACACCTGCTGGATCCAGTCTGGTGTTCTGCTGCAAAACCTACCCGTGAGTAGGACCCACAGGTTGGTATTTGAGACCATGTTTGAAGGTGGCAATCCGTCGCAGGTGGCTGGCAGGGAGAAATCTCTAGGGTTTGGGTGCTGCTGAATGCTCGGTCCCCCGAGGTGCACGCATGGTTTTGGGGAGTTTTTGGAGTCCAGAGGAGCGGAGATAGCTGGAGGGTGAGTTGGTGTGGAGGAGAAATGTGGGGCGTGAAGGAGAGAGTATGGTCCACAATGACACCCAGATGACCTCAGAAGATGGGCAGACGAAGCAATCATCAGTGGACAACATGAAGGGACCCAATTTCTTGAGGGAAACATTTTGGGAAACATCAGCTTGACCTTATAAGTTTCAGTTCAGCCTCATTCAGTTTGTGACATCCTGGAGACAGTTGAGCAGAGATGACGTGTGGAGATGATTGGTCAGGATTTTATATCTGGTTGAGATCTTGGCAGCAATCACTGATTTTGACCATTCTAATGCTGAATCCCTCAACGTTTGTCTGCCTGCATATAAAGAAAGCCACGGTCATGTGACCTGTCTGTTGGAGTGATCAATTTCCATGAACTGGATCTGTATCTAATAAACTGGCTACTGAGTGTATATGTGTGCATGCATGTACAGTATATGTGTTTGTTTCACAGTCACACATTTAGGAACTTCTAAATTGGACACCAACTGAAAGAAAAAAAGAAAAACCCACAGACACTAAGCCCTTTGTGGAAAGGGTTTGACAATCCAAGGTTGAGGTTAAGTTAAGGGTACTGGTACTGGTTTCTTCATTTTTATTAAAATGTTTCACCTTTATTTTACCAGGTAAGTATGACCACCACACTACAAACCTCTCTCCCTTTTTCTCTCTCTTTTTTTCTCTCTATCCATAGATATTTTTATTTAAATGGCTGTAATGGCATGGGGAACATTTGCTTACATTGCCAAAGCAATTGGAAAATGATTAATATATATTAAATAATCAAAGTAAAATAAAATATTACACACACAAAAATGTCTCTCTCTCTGAGAGACAAGAACCAACTGGTTCTTGGCTCTGGCTTAACTAAATCTATTTTTCTATTTCCCAAAATGTTTGTTGAATGTGTTTGATCTTGGTCTCAACCACCACCCCCACCCTTTTCCCGCTACTTCCACTCCCTCTTCACCTCCCATGCCTCAGTCCATTAAAGATGCAGACTGAGACTTTTGCAAACAACAAAATACATTTTTAAACCTCCTATTGTGCGTAATTATATGTAATATGTTGTTTGTACGTGCATAATCCATTAGTAGAATCACTGTCATACCTCAGTTAGCCATGAGATTCCAAGTTTTTAAAACTAGTGATTTTGATGACATGCGGCACTAATAGGCACATATATGACATTGTACACAGTTTTTTCCACAGAAATCGCAGAATGCAATTTTAAAGCATATACATAGAGGGATTCCACTTAAGTAGCCAAATGTTCTAAAAAAAATAGTGTCACTTAAGTTATTACATGTTCGAATGTACTGTCAACATGGAATGGTCGTTTAAGAGGTCAGTGTTTATTTGCAATGCAAAATGTTCAAATGTGTGTGTGTGTGTGTGTGAGTGTGTGTGTGAGTGTGTGGGGGAGTGTGAGGTGTTGGGTGGGAGTGCGTTGGTGTTTTCTGTATTGAAGAGTGTGTTTGTGAGTTGGGAGGAACCAGTCCAGAATACAGTCAAAAGGACGTGTCATGTGATGTGTAATGGGAGCCTTAGCTCGGAGGAAATATCAAGACAACAACACTAACATGGCTGTGAATTAGTCGTCTGTTATTTACTGTGGAGAGACATTCACTTCTCTTTTTTATTTACTGTGCAGGAGACACTTTCAAACTCATTTTTATTAAATTCCAATATCAAGTAATTATTGCGTCAACCCTGACAACTTTCTCTTTTCTCTCACAAGTTTCTGACAAAACTCAGAGGGTAACTTCTAGAGAGTGGCTTGGGGATCAATAGACCCATTCATGTCAGGACACATTTGTGAATGATGTTCTTGAATAATGAAATTCATGTTCCACTTTAAAAGAATAAAACAAGACATTCTAAACAACAAATCCTCCCCTTTTGTTTTACAAGATGCATAGCGCCTTCGGAAAGTATTTGCCACAGGCGAACTCCAATCATCTCAAGGATGATCAAAGGGCCCAAGATGCATCTGCGCTCAGTTTGGAGTGTCATGGCACAGGGTCTAAATACTTACATACAGATATCTGTAAAAAAATTGCACAAATTCCTAAAAACATGTTTTTGCTTTATATACCTACCATGAATAATGTGATGAGGTCATGCACTCATAATCTCCACCTAGCACGGCCAGAAGAAGAAGCCTGGCTCCTCTCTAGGTTTAGCCCTAGGTTCCAAACCTACTAAGGCATTTTTCTCAGTCATTGTTGTTCAATATTTCATTGCTTGCTTTTTGGGATTCAAGGTTTGATATCTATAGTTATAAAAAATCTCTGTCTGTTAAAGGACTGCAGTGTGAACGGTCCATAGATTGGTTGGCTGAGGTCCATGATGATCTTTTCTTTACTACATCACTGTGTGGGGTAAATGTCATGAAGTGCAGGCAGCATGCCCTCCTTTGTGTGTTGGATTTGACCTAGCCACCTTTCAAACATCCATTTGGTGATGGGAGGTGCAGTTGTCCTACCAGGCACTGATGCTGCCTAAGAGTAAACTCCTGAAAGTGCATCTATAGAAGTTAGTCAGGGATAAGCAGAATGTTTGCAGCCAACTGAAGGTGTGGCCTCCTCGCACCACCTGGGGGCAGCCTGTCTGGAAGTCAAGGATCCGTTTGCTATGTTTTTGGTCCAACCTCAGATCTCCCAACTTCCTGACAACCTTTGAGACTACTGTGGTGTTGAAAGCCAGACTGCAGTCAATAAACACATTCTCACATAAGTGTTCTTCCTGTCCAGGTGGGATGGAGAGTTGTGCAGTGCAGTGGTGTCATCTGCGAATCTCTGGGGGCATCATAAAAATTGCAATGAGTCCAAGGTGTCTGGTATGATGGAGGTGAAGCCTCTCATAGCACTTGATGACTGCCAAAGTCAGTGCTACTCAGCAATAGTCACTTAGCTTGTCATTGTGGTATGTTTGGGAACTGGAAATTAATGGATATTTTGAAATCGGTGGGGATCCGTATGGGAAAGGGAGAGTGTGACTATACCTGTAAAGTATCGCTGTGCAAGAGGACACATTATGTGGTCAAACTGTGTGCAAGATCATGTTGATGAAGAGCTTCCGCTGTACGTGTCTTTGGGAGTGAGCCCTGTATTAGCTAGACTGTTCTGCCTCTATGCTCCAAAGAGGGTGAGAAGAGAGAGAGAGATGGACGAAGGCCAGAGAGCAACATGGGACCCTTTGAAGAAGGTGAGATGGATGTTGAATACAGGCAGGATCTAGGGGGAGGAAGAAGGATGGATTTATGGGGGTTATCGCTATCATTTCCACCATGACTTTCAAAGACTTGAGCAATATTTTGTCATATCATAGCTAATTCCACTCAAATGTCTAACCTTGTATCTATATCTATACTTTATCTGTCTCGCTCTCTTCAAGTATTTTTATAAAGAAGGGGTGGAAATTCTTGGCTGTTTTTTATGGCTGTTCCAGTATTAATGTAGCACACACTGGCCAGCTGGGTATATTTATCTTGCCTTTTACAAAGCAGCAGCCAGACTGAGGTATGCATGTGAAAACGACTTTAAAGCATCAATAATATTATTTTCTTTCAAACATAAATAAATAAACACCAGAAGCCAAGTCCTCTTTGGAATGTAGTAATTCTGAATTTTTATGAATGACTGCATTCATCGTTGGCCACGCCTCAAACCTCAGCTATTCGTTTTAGAGAACCAAGCCCCGCCTTTGTTTTCCGCTTTGGAATACGCTTGTCTGATGCTCGGCTCTTAATTGGCTAGACCGACTGTGTTAGGCGGAGCTGCAATAAAAAGCACTGAAGCAATATATAATCGAGTTGCAAACATGAAACGATTTAAATGTGCAGGTGTTGATGGACTACAAAGAACGCTACAGCACTTTGGAATAAATGCGTCTTCTTGGACAGTTACCTTTGTTTTCAGTATTCGTGGACTAAAACAATTATCTTCTCGTGACAGAAGTTAGGCTGTACCTAACAATTTATATTTTACTTTTGTCAGTCAATTGTCATTTGACAATATGAGGATGTTAATGTTCCTTGTTGTGTTTCAAATCACGACTATTGGCTTGGTGAGTGTATGCTATGTTTTTGTTCTGTCTTTACCAATTTGACCCGAGTCTTGTGTAAGCATTGAAAATAAAGTATCAGGTCGGGTCGGTGTCCTATCAAATCAACAGCGGGTTGGTTTAAGAATCCAAGGGTGTGTTTTGCCTATGAATAGGCTAAGTGGCGGTTGGCAAGCGATAAACTTACAGTAGTTCTCTGCACGTCAAAAGCCATGTCTATGAACTGCATTGGAACTGGTCTCAAAAGCAAATTTTTGTACAGGTAAGGTACAGTTATGTAAAGAAAGTGATGGTGACTGCGCCTTCTATAGAAACAAGGTGGTTATCCTACATGGTGGTTTTGTCCAACCTTAAAGGTTGGACAAAACCACCTTTAAGGTTGAGTGCCTGCTAAATGACTAGTGTAAATGTCCAGTTTAGTTATATGACTCCTATATTTGAGTACCATAACAGTGCATGACCTCATGAAGAAGTTATCCAGAAGTCTCATATTTTACCTGGGTTAATGAAAACCATACCAATATTGGACTCACCATTTAAACCCCTGTGGCACACAGGGCTCCCAAACAGAGATGAGGTGACACACATTCAGAACTAGAAATAGACTAAGCCTGGTGTGTTGAAACAATTTAGCCACATCCCCTCTGGCCCTGCGTTCGAGGGTGCCATGGCAAAAGAGGGCTCGTTTGGGTGTTGGGATCCAACTCAGGACAGACGGTCAGAAAACTGTTTAAGCAGGGGTGCTGTGGTGTCAAGGCTTGGGGAAAGGAACGGTTAGGACATTACTCTTTTCTCCCTGATGCCAAGAGGAAGGTGACATATATTTGTTAAAAATGTTTCAGAGGATCAGTTTTTTTTCAAAAATATTTAGGCAAAACACTCTTTGAAGATAATCTCCGTTCTGTTGTAGCCTAGAGTCACTTGAAATCAACTGCACCTCTATCTGTTTAGGTTTAATGTTCAGACTAGGATGAATAAAAGGGACAAATGATTAGCAGGGACTTCCACTTCCATGCACCTAAACCCATCCAATAGCCATTATCGAAATGAATAGCTTTTGGAAAAACTGGGCCCTGTATTGTGCCATTACTTTCAGAACCTAACCTGTCTGTCTCCATGCTGGTCCCTGTAGGTGAGTGCTGGCTGCCCCGTGGTGTGTAAGTGCCAGGGTGGCCCCTTGTCCTGTCCCCCGGGGGTCAGCTCTGTACCAGACGGCTGTGGCTGCTGTAAGGTGTGTGCTGCGCAGCTCAACCAGGACTGCAGCGACTCGCGCCCCTGTGACCACCACAAAGGGCTGGAGTGTAACTATGGCAACGATGTGGGCCACACTCGTGGCATCTGCAGAGGTATTGTCGGAGTTCGTGAGGGATGGGCTTAGTCTGGGGTTGGTCCGAGGGAATATGTGTGCATATTTGATTTGTGTTTCTAGTGCCGTTTTAACGCTGGAGCACGTTAATGACCAACACTACAGGAGGGTTTACAGAAGTAGCTCTGTGTGTTGCTTCACACATACACCCCCCCACACTCCCACCCACACAGAGGTATTTTCATGTGGGGGGTGGTTTCTATAAAGGGGTTTCTTAGGGGGTGTTGTATGGGAGTCCTGCAGAGGAACTTAAGCGGAACAACATTGTAAACAAGTCAAAATTCTTCTCTGGACTAAATATAGAGGCTCCTTCATAAAACTTGGGATAGAGTGTCTCACTCTTTCTCTACCCCCTCTGTCATTTTACGTCATATTGGACTTGTCGGAAGTCCATGTTTTTGTGCCCATTCTCTTTGTATTCCTCCATCTCTGTGGTTCTCCATATCCTTCACTTTATTTGGTACTTAATGCTTCACCCTTAGGTGTTTCCAAATTTTTTGGTCCGCAACTCCATGTAAATACTACAAAACAATCAGACTTATTTTTTTCTTTACAGTATTTCAGTTAGAAATTGGTATGGTTGTAAGTGACTGAAATGCTTTTAAAGACAATATTATGATTTTCTACGTATAGAAGAACTATATTGATGTTATTTTTTCCCCCCAATCTGATTAACTGCCTGATCTTTTCCACTTTGTTCTATTCTATTGAGTACTGTGCAGTTTATGGACATTTTACAGTGATTCGGAACCCTGAAATGTTAACAAGATAGATCCACATTTGTGAAAAGAAAAGAGAGAACCCCTATGTTCATTACAACCATGTCTGGCATCTACCAGAGACTACTGATTCTGTGAACTAAGAAAAGAATCTCCAGGACACACAGTACAGACGGCATGTTGATCTCTCTTCTCTGACAGCTAAGCTGGAGGGTCGCTCCTGTGAGTACAACAATCAGATCTACCAGAACGGGGAGAACTTCCGGGCCGGCTGCAAGCACCAGTGCACGTGCATCGACGGAGCGGTAGGCTGCGTGCCGCTGTGTGCCAGCTACGTGCCCCTGGCCTCGCCCTCCTGCCCCGCCCCGCGTCTGGTCAAGGTGCCTGGGCAGTGCTGCCTCGGTATCGACTGCCACAAGGGCTCACCTCTTGCATCCCCAGCGCAGCGTCGCCCACGTCCTCCGGCCCACCCACCTTTCCCCTTCATGCCCTACCCTGCCTACCCCTACAAGCCGTACCCCAGGCTGTACCACCACAAACCCAAGGATACCGTGGGAAACGAGCTAGTGGAAGTGAGGAAGAAGTGGGACAAGCCGCGCGGGCACAAGCACATGGCAGGTAAGAGAGGGTGCCGTGATGTCGCCTCGGAGTGCCGTCTGTTTCTCCCGCCGCAGTAAAGCGCCATGTTTGTGTTTTTGCCTTTTGGCCCCCAGTGCACAAACAGTCCCACTGTGCACACCTAGTCCTTCCCCTGCATCACCCTGCTTCTGTGTGTGTCAGTGTTAGAGAGCGGCAATATTTTCCACTGACTCCTTGTGCACCAGAGGCGCGCGCGCACACACGTACACCTCCCAAACAGCACAGACCTCTGTCGCCCAGCTTTCCCCTCCGTGTAATCACCTCTCCATGCGTCAGTGTTGCCTGTTCCGTGAATGAGGCCAGTGTGCTTCCTTCTCCCCAGCGTTGAGGCAGGTCGGGGGACAGTGTGTGGTCCAGACCACCAGTTGGTCCCAGTGCTCACGAAGCTGTGGCATGGCTGTGTCCTCTCGTGTCACCAATGACAACGCCCAGTGTAAGCTGGTGAAGGAGACGCGTCTGTGCAACATTCGGCCCTGCAGCTCCATGTCCATCCCTATCAAGGTAAAGAGTGCGTGTGTGCGTGTGTGCGTGTGTGCGTGTGTGCGTGTGTGCGTGTGTGCGTGTGTGCGTGTGTGCGTGTGTGCGTGTGTGCGTGTGTGCGTGCGAGCGTGCGTGCGAGCCTGCGTGCGTCTTTGATTTTTTTTTTATACATGTGATACTAAAACCTGACAACTAGTTCCCCAGAAGTTTTTTGTTTATTTAGCACAAGAAAAAGGGCTATTTTGAGGATAGGTTTAGGGTAAAAATTACAATTGGGGCTAGTGTAAAATGTATGGTTCATTTTAGTTATGTTTTAGGAAAAAGTTACTGAGGTTAAGGTTAGGATAAGGGTTAGGTTGAATGGAAAATAAGAAATTGTTTTTCTGGTGTCCACATGAATAGAAAAGCAAATGATTGTGTCTTTTTGTACATGTGGCAGCCCCACTTCTTAATGATGGTCTTCACCCACAGTGTTCAATGTAATGTCTTCAAAAGTATCAAATGACCCTCTCCTGGTCTATATCTTTAAACAATAAGATATACAGCTCCGGAAAAAATTAAGAGACCACTGCACCTTTTTCTTTCCTTTCCAAAAAAGTTGAGAAGGAAAGTTTTGAGTGAGGAACAGAAGCATTCAGTTTTCAGTGGTCTCTTAATTTTAACCCTTCTCTTCCTCACTCAAAACCTTCCTTTTCGACGTTTTTGGAAAAGAAAGAAAAAGGTGCAGTGGTCTCTTAATTTTTTCCGGAGCTGTAGTCTATACCTATTCCTAGTCTATACCTTTGAACAGTAGGATATTGTCTATACCTATTCCTGGTCTATACCTTTGAACAGTAGGATATTGTCTATACCTATTCCTAGTCTATACCTTTGAACAGTAGGATATTGTCTATACCTATTCCTGGTCTATACCTTTGAACAGTAGGATATTGTCTATACCTATTCCTGGTCTATACCTTTGAACAGTAGGATATTGTCTATACCTTTGAACAGTAGGATATTCTCTATACCTATTCCTGGTCTATACCTTTGAACAGTAAAATATTCTCTATACCTATTCCTGGTCTATACCTTTGAACAGTAGGATATTGTCTATACCTATTCCTGGTCTATACCTTTGAACAGTAGGATATTGTCTATACCTATTCCTGGTCTATACCTTTGAACAGTAGGATATTGTCTATACCTATTCCTGGTCTATACCTTTCAAAACAGATTTTCTGTTAGCTCGTTGAGGACCATGGCCATCTCTACATTATGCAACCAAGAAACCTTCAAGAAATCCAACAGTAACAGCTAATTTTATTTAGGGCTAATCAGAATCACTTCAATTGATGTCAGGTGACTGAAATTACCTTTGTACATGATCTGAAATGTGATTGGTTAAATATGAACAGTTGCAACCGTTATTGCACACGTATGCAACTGGGGATTTTTTTTTTTTTAATATTTCTGATAAATTAATAATGTAAAGAATATTTACTATATTTATTAAAGATAAAAAAACGTCTGACTTGATCCATTTTGATTTCAGCCTTGTGTGTAGACTTGATATCTACTGCACTTATTGTAGGTCTGTCTGCAACTCAGGCTAACCTAAAAAGGCTGTGTGGAACTTCTACAAGAGGTCACATCAATAATATCATGTTTTTTGGCACTCCTCCCTCTGACCAACTGGCTCTGTGTGGGCCTGAGTCTTCTCTGTTCACACTACTGTTGCTGTGACACAAGTTCAACTAATCTGTGCCGGGAAAAACACTAGAGGATCTACAGAGCCACAGTCCAGTTCAAGGCAGCAAGTAGTCATGTTATGACAGTGGAAAAGACCCTGTCCCTGTGGTCTGTAGAAAATAAAATGTAGTCACATCCACCTTGCTATTTACCTGTGGTCTGTGAGCCGTTAATTGGTCTTTCTGTTAATGAAGCACAGAGCTCTCCATTGCTTTCTTACATTTCATGTAACATTTTGATAATTTGGACAGCAGAGCAGTAATCCACTGTTAAGGCTGGTTTCAGACACCTGTCATTGCTTTGTGTTTTGAGAGCTGTTGGGGTGATAATGTGTGGCTAGACCACCAAATAAGTCAGCGTTGGATGACCACTGTACCCAAACCATCACCACCCCCCACCATACCATCACCACACTCCACCATACCATCACCACACTC